>CM075006.1:1886378-1898449 GCA_037576675.1 Pangasius sanitwongsei
CTCTCCCTCCTCTGAACATGTCCAAACCATCTTAATCTGGCCTCCCTGACTTTGTCCCCCAAACGTCCAACATGAGCCATCCCTCTGATGTACTCGTTTCCTCGAAAACCCAAAAGAAAAAAGCGGAAAGGCTCTCCAAACAACCACAGGTTGAGTCTTTCCCGTTCCCTCGAAAAGGACACGCTTGCAGAAAACTTTGATAGAAAGTCCTTCCAAATCCACCTTCTCTAGACACCGAGCAAATAGGTGTTTATCTAGACCCATTCTTCCAGCCTTGCACAACAAGACACATGCCACGTCCATCCACTGGTGATGGTGATAGTGTAAAAGGTGTTGTACTGATTGTAAATGGAAAACAGCCACTATCGATTAATCCTCGTCCTCCTTCTTGAACTTGAAGCTAAAGGCTCTTAGCCAGTGCTGTCCTGACCAAAAGAAGTATCCTCTATCAGGTTTCTCAGTGAATCCAGGACCATAAATTTATGCCAAAGCATTAAGCAATAAGATTATTTTTTATCAGGACTCTTCCTGATACAATAGCTGAGAAGCTTCCATTTAGACAGCTTTGCATGAACATTCTCAATTAAGAACCCATTCAGTTTTTTAGTTTTTATTCACCTTTACTAAGTAGCACTCCTAAGCATTTAATTCCTGGCTTCCCCCCTTGAATATTTTCTGGGCATTCAGGTAAATCACTCCCTGTAGAGCCAAATCACTGTGCTGCTGGATTTTTTTTTTTTGCCAGTTAAGTCTAGCTGATGAGGCCCTCTTGTACACTCTCAAAGTTTTTCTCGAATCTTGAATCTCCTGTTATTTCTGAATTATAACGGTGATATCATCCGCATTAGCTTAATGACTTCGCCTCTCATACTCCCACTGATGAACATACCTGTTCGGTTTTCCCTTAATAAACAAAGCAAGGGTTCTATTGCCAGACTGTATAACTGATCAGACATTGGACAGCCTCGTCTGATCCCTCTCTTAACCCTCCCCCAACTTTATCCATACAAGTAGCACCCGTGTGTAAAATTCTGACCCGTGATTAGAAATATTCACCAAACCCATAACACTCAAATAATATATAGATGGTCTACACGATCAAAAGCTTTCTCCTGGTCAAGAGAAAGGAGACCCACGTCGACACTATATGCTTCAGTAAAATGTAAATTGAGAACAATTGATCATAAATAGACATTTTAGGTATACAGTATGATTGATCTTTGTGTAATAACACATCAAGAACTCCATTAAGTCTATTCGCCAAACACTTATAAGAATCTTAAGAATCTTATAATGGGAGCATAAAACTGCAACTGGTCAAGCAAGCAAAGGTCTCCTTTTTAGGGAGTAAAGAGAGATCAGCACATTGGCAGCTTTTGGGAAGCATTTTACCTTTAAAACTTTCTTGTAGAACTTCATAAAAATCTCTGCCTATTACTCCTCCAAAAGCTTTATAAAATTCAATAGGTCCATCAGCTCCTGGTGCTGGCCCAGAGGAGAGCTGATGCACTGCAGTAGTAACTTCCACAAAGGTCAGTTCAGAGTTTCTCATCCAACACACAAAGTTCTGAGCATCGTCTTTCTGTAAACACCTCAGCCAGTCTTCTCATCTCCACAGGGTCCATCAGACCTCCATAAAGCATGCATACGATTATTAGGAACACACTTTTTTTTTTTTTTTCAAAATTAAAGAAGTTAACTGTAGGAGCAACAACTGCTCCTTTGGCCTTTTCTTGTAAAATACTTCTTAATTCCTGCCTTCTGAAGCAGATCTGGCATTATTTTGATCATTTAAAATATTTTGGATTCCTGAGATTTCCAGTTCCTGATTAGACATAGCTTGTGTAATCTTAATTGAAGTATATGGTGTAAATTGTTGGCAGAACTGCTTTATCTGAGTGTTTCCTACCTCCCACCACTGAAGAAGACGTTCATAATCTTTCTTTTGGTTGATCTAGAACCCTAGAACCACCAGAATGCTGTGGTTCTGTTTGTGAGGTTACATGTGCCGTGATGAGGTGATGATCGGAGAACATACACGTGCGCTACTCCTATAAAATCTAAAGCTAGACGTGCAGCGGTAACTCTCCCTGCTGCCACTGTAAGCCAGCTATATTGTCTTTATTCTTTTTTCTCCACACATCAATCAGCCCTAACTGTGTTATCACTTCCTCGAAACCCCACTGCAAACCCCCAGTCTACCTCATTGTTCACGTCGCTATGCGTTTCCTGTAAAATATTACATTAAACTCTTTCAAAATTATGCATTCTGTTAATAATGCCCATTAATTACTATCTCTAACCCCATGTACATTTAAAGGACCCAGGATATCCATGGGAAAAAAGGGGGTGGGATGAAAAAAAAAGCCAATACAGAAAGAGATCCCCATGTGCACTTATTTTAGCTTACCGCTCCCAGCCCGGCGTTTGGCCCTGACCGGCTTTTGTCCTTTGCCTAATTGCTGTTATGCACTTTTTCCAGCCTCAACCTTTTCCTTTGCGATAACACATCAATACTACTTTCCTAACCGATACAATAAACGTATCCAAGGCCAGAAAGAACTTAACAAGGTTAACACTTTTTCCCTTAGTTTCATCTAAGAAGACCTGAGCACCATGTCAGTGATTTATCTGCTTATGTGTCATGGCCGCTGTACAAGACCCTGTGAATGAGCTGTTACCATAGAAACGATAACGTATTAGGCTTGCGGCTGCACCAGTGTCAGAGCTGCTGTGCTGAGAATGAATCGACACCTTCTGGCCAATCAGAATCCAGAGCTCAAACTCAACAGAATGCAGATCTTTAATCAAAGTATGCAGTGTTCTGTAAATTTACAGAAGCGTTTAGAGTTTCTGTATGCTGTCTCAGTGTATCATGCTGATTTCTGTCGATCTGCTGTAGGCGTTGCAGCGTCTGGGAGATGACGTGTTTTTCTTGACAGGCGCCAAAAGAAAGACATTAACGTCAAACAGATGGATTAACCCTCTCAGCCTGGCTGTCCTGCCGGCTAGAGCCACGTTTACTTACAGGATTGAAAGATCCTGTCCGTTTCCTGTACGTTTAGAAATGCTACGCTATCTGTGCAGCATTTCCTTTTAGACTGTTGTAGAAATCAGTGGCTAGTTCACGCTGTCGCCTGGTGCGTTACTCGCGCTGGTGTTGTGTGTATAGATCGCTGTCCATCACACATCCCTGTTTTTGTCAGACTGAGTAGTCATTTATACGTTTTCTAGTCTCTTGGCTCGGGCAGGTCACACGTTAATGTCACACGTTAGGTGAGGCGTTAATCAGAACAGGAGCTCATGGACATTCCACAAAATTAAATGTAGCTATAAATAGATTAAAAAAAGCAGGATGTGTTGTTCTTTAACAAATAAAAAAAATAGTAGTAAATTGTTGTGGAGTAAGAGGAATAAAACACTTCAGGACATGCTGCTATAGGAAAATAACGACCCATCTCTCTCCCCCTCTCTCTCTCTCTCTCTCTCTCTCTTCCCATTTTCACTCTAGCTCCATTCAGGGCTGGGGATTGCTGATGTCCCTGTGTTTATTCTGTTCTTTTTCTTTAGATAAGTATTTGCCAAATGACGTAAACAGCAGTAATAGGCAGAGTGGTCTTGTGTTTGATTGTAGAAGATTGTAGAGGATGCAGAAAGTGTTTGTTTTTCATTACTGCTGTGGAAGTTGCTCTTCTCAGCTATTCATTCTGTTCAAGATTTTCCTTTCTCTGATCCTTTTCAGTGCCAAGTGACTCACATATTCATCATTTCATACGAGTCATATCCAGTGATTTCTTAAAAATACGTAACACAGTGTGTGTGTCTGCCCCTTCAGAGGTGATACGTTGCACATGGATTCAACCGAGATATGAAAGATACATTTAAATTAGCTCGGGATTTAAATACAAAATCATTTAGAGTTGTTTCACTGAAATATGTGCTGGAACTGTGTGGGCTGGCACATGCAGAGGCCACGCCCCCTTCACTAGGACTAACCGGTACAGAGGCCACGCCTCCTTCACTAGGACTAACAGGTACAGAGGCCACGCCCCCTTCACTGGGACTAACAGGTATAGAGGCCACGCCTCCTTCACTGGGACTGACAGGTACACAGGCCACGCCTCCTTCACTGGGACTGACACAGAAGCCACGCCTCCTTTACTGTGACTTAGACACAATGTGAACACTTCACTGTTGTCACATTAATATTATATGGTGAAAATGTAATTCCTACTTTTTTCATTAGGAGAAAAAATGTGAAAGCTTTCTGATAGTCCCAGATTTTTTTTAAGCAAACCCAGATCTAAGGCAATTGACTACACAAACGCACTTCCAGTGAGATATACACTGTATCTTAGTTTATCTTTCAGTTTATAATTATTTAAAATTGATAAATTGCTCAAGCTCTTTTTAAAAAAATAACCGAAAAGGACATGTTCATGCTAACAGCTAATGTTAGATAAAACTACATCTACCATTTGTGACTAGTAATGGACATGGCAATGCTTAAAGAAGATCTTCCCAAATTCATTGTGGAATGAGGTACAGAGGACACGCCTACTTTCCTCCAGTGGTATAAAGAATGGTATTAAACAGAAAAGCTGTGTTTTAGTGTCAGTGGACGTATTATATTTGTGTTGATCCAGCAGGGAAAGGATTTAAATCCTTGATGAAAGAAAATCCCTGCTGTAGTGTCGCTAACATGGATTTATCATTTTCATTGTATGAGAAGAATCATACAAGTAATACACGAGGTTACACTTAAAACACAAGTAAGACAGATAGCAGGGTATGTGGAAACAAAAGAAGAACCCGATCTCTTCCTCATGAATGTCAAGCCGATTGGATCTACACGTCCCTGATTATAACACTTCCATCAGACTACCTCTAATATCCGAACTGAATCTCCTACTTCCTGTTTGCTAATAGCTTAGCCTTTTATGAGCTATGTGTCTATAAGCCATAGAAGGCCACCTGATTGCAGCGAGGTTTGTGATTGGCTAATACAGCCAGACCACGTTCATGTAAAAGTTTAACTGATGTGTTCTTTAAGAAAATCAATTCCAGCAGCTTTAATTAGCTAATATTTAAGCTTGACTTTCTCTGGATCAGTGTAGAGTTCGGTAAAGTCGAGATTACCCTCTGTGCGATCTCTGTGTACTTTATATCACTGTCTCTCAGTCTCTGCTCCTTTTTATAGTTTTCGCTGAATGAGAGTGTTTGCTAAGCGCAAATGTACTGACTACATTGGAATAGTCAGGATTTGGAGCCCTTAAGAGGTAGGGCAGAAATGTCACTCCCTAGATAATCTGTGTGGATTCTGGTTTTTATCCTTCAAAGCCGTGGATCAGGGATTACGCTTTCTAATCTGAGTTTATACAGAATTGCAGAAACTGCAGCTCAAACGGTTCTGATATGGGAGTGTTGGGGAGCCGTGAACTGCAGCATGATTTTTACACCGTATTTTATTCCTAACACTTTACTGCAGAGTCCACAAATAAGTAACATATTAATACCTAACTATTCATCACTTCCAGAATGGTGAATTATTTCATGCACTAATCCTTAGCGCATCAGTCCTATATGATTAGTCATTAATAATGTTAATATATAAGTATAAACATCTTGTTAATTCCTTCTTTTCCTCAATAGTAAAATAACTTGCAGTATTAATAAAGATCATTTACGTTATCATGTGCATGGGGGCCAGTCGTGGCCTAATGTTAAAAGGATAAAAGAATGTGGCACAACTGTTACTTTGCCTAGAGGATGCAAAAGTGGTGAAGAGAGTGCTAAAAAATTAAATAGATGGATAAGCAACAAAGCAACGATGCTACCACCACCGCGCTTCACTGGGGTTTCAGGGTAATAAGTACAGCTTATCATATCTGTTGCATTGTGTGCCTTTTGTGTATGTGATAGTAAAGGTCATGTGTGTATATGTCTGTTTCTGATCTTTGTGTGTGTGTGTGTGTGTGTGTGTGTGTGTGCAGGTGATCCTGATCAGCTCCACCATTAATGAACAGGATCAGATGCTCTTCATCAGCACAGATGAGGGAGCGTCGTTCCAGAGACAGCCTTTGTCCTTCACCGTGGAGACGCTCCTGTTCCATCCGTCAGACGAGGACAAACTCCTGGCTTACAGCAAAGAGGCCATGGTGCGTTGTGCTCCTCATCAGTGAAAGGCATATCATCATTGTTATACTCATCTGTGAGCTATACATTTAGGCCCTGATGTACCACGATTCCAAATAATGAGTGCTAATTTGTGTGTGTGATGGGATAAAAAGCAGAGTGTGTTGTGGGTAATTTATGAAGTATAATTGCATGATTTATGTCACATGCAAAGCAGGGGTAGAAAACAATATGTAAATTAGGTTTTGTGTGTGCTGTTTGTTCCTGACAGCCAGTGCAAGTTCTAAGAGACTCCCATAGAAGTCAAACTGAAGATAAACTTAGCCACACACACACATTAGCATGTCTAATCTAATGCTAATTATAGGCTTTGAGATGGTTGAAAAACTAAACACCGCATGAGAATGTATGTTCATATATGTTTATAGGGAATGTGTGAATGAAAACCTTCCCACAGTCTCTGGTTAAGTGCTATTGCCATTGGAGGTGCAATCGTGCAACGAATATCTAATACAACTTTGCTGCTGTTTTCATCATCATTCTATGAGACGTTTTGATCAGTTTGACACAATGAGGTGTAACCTTGTTAAACATTCTCATTTAGTGAAGGGTCTCATTTTGTCCTGTGGCAATGTAGTCTTCTGCAAATTTAATACTTTCCCTTGGGATATGTTAATTTGTGCATACAATCACCATTCCCAAAGTGAGTTTTGGGCTTAGTAAATAATATTTCGAGTGCTAAATTAGTCGATTTCCATCAATTGCACTCTGTATTTTGCACTTATAGGTTGAAATGCCTCAAGCTGCCTCTTCATTGAGGCAAAAACACATTATTTTGCCCATTTGAAACACACAATCCTCTATAGACCACACTAGTAAAACAGCTTGGATGCTGTTATGAGTGTTATCAATTTTGCAATCGTTTAGTATAATTTTAGGAAAATTATAATTAGTACTCTGATATCAGCAGTAGTATAAACTGATGATCTGGCAACCCAGAGCAGCATCTTGCACTACAAATTTCTCCCAGCAGTGTTTTATCCCTCTGTAGTGTATTGGCATCCTCGTTAGAGTTACGAGTGGAAGGCCGTGGGCCTGGACTGCTTCCCAATAAAGTGTGCATGTTGTTAAAGTGTTTGTGTATGTGTGTGTGTGTAGTTGTTTTCCCTCTGAGCCTGTGTGTGTATGAGACAGACGATCAATGCCATCACATTATAGGAATAACCAATAAGGCACACACAAACACACACAGCTATATGAAATTCATGAGCTGTGAAAATACAGACGTGACCCAAGTCCCTTAGCTTAAGTGTTATCAAAATAGTTATCGGTAAACAGTGCAGACCTTCTCATCACACTCCACACATGCCAAGTCATGTGATTAGCCCCCACTCACATGACTCAAGGAGTGTACACAAGAGTAGCACACACTTTAATGAGTCCTGTCACACACACTTATTTCATCCATGTGTTTTATTTTTGGTGTGTGATGGTGTATGTTAGTCTGTGACTGTGTGTTAGCTCTGATCTGACACTCAGTGTAATTCACTCTTATACACACATTTACAAACCTTTAAACATACAAGTCTATACACATTCTAATACATTCCTACTCACTCAACACTGGTGTAAAACACTTATACACACAATCACACTGTATTACATTTATACCTACTAACACACACTAATACATACCGGATTTGTTTTAAAATGTAAACTACTGTACAAAACCACAGATCAATGTCAAGTCCAAAACTGTAGTCCAAATCGAGTATAGAGTCCCAAGCCATAGACCCCATTCAAGTCCAGAGTCCCAGGCCATAGACCCCATTCGAGTTTGGGGGCCCAAGCCATAGAATCCAAGTCGAGTTTAGAGTCCCAAGCCATAGACCCCATTCGAGTTTAGAGTCCCAAGCCATAGACCCCATTCGAGTTTAGAGTCCCAAGCCATAGAATCCAAGTCAAGTTTAGAGTCCTAAGCTGTAGAATGTAAGTCGAATCCAGAGCAGTAGTATCGAGAGTCCCAGAGTCTAAGTTGGGTCCCGTGTCCCAAGACATAGTCCAGACTGACTCCAAAGTTGAAGCAGTAGAGTCCAAGTTGAGTCCAGAGTTCCCAACTGTTGAGCTAGAATGCCAACTTGTAGAGTCGAATCCAGAGTCCCAAATCATAGATTTTTGTCCAAAGTCTCAGGCCACAGAGACTGAGTTGAGTCTGGAGTCCCAAGTTTTAGAATCTGACTCAAGGGCCAAGGCACAGATTCAGAGTCAAGCCTAGAGTTAAATGAAGAGTTAGTTAAGGTCTTGAGTGCAACTTGAGTTATGAGGTTTGCCTCGAGTTCCCATCCCTGGTATGTACTAGTAATTCTAACACACAGCACATATTATTGCATTCTGACACACTATACTTTACTAACACTGGCTCAGGTACATCAGAACAAGACACATACAAGACAGAAAGATGCAATGTGCCAAGACCAGGAAACACTGAACTCAAACAATACAGTGTGTCCTTGTGTCTAATGGAAGACATCCTTGTCTGAATGTCACCACAGTGTTTGACTAATGTGGCTCTTCTCTCCGTCTTACAGGTTTATGTGTCCACTGATCTGGGGAGGAAATGGACACTGCTGCAGGAACGTGTGACCAAAGACCGAGTTTTCTGGTGAGTGTATTTTTCTTTCTAACTACTAACCCCTCATAGTACCAAGTCGTAGAGTGTAAGTTAGGAAATCGTGTTTCTGATATCAAATTGATGGCTGTAGTTTCAATTACACAGTTTTGTTCTCTCTGTCAGTCTCGCTCTGTCTGTCTCTAACAGTCTCTCTCGTTCTGTTTGTCTCTTCAACACAGACATTGATCTGGATAATCTACAGTTTGCTAATTGCCTGTGAAATAACTTTACTGTTTCATAATGGAGGGTTTTTTATGTCTCTTGTCTTCTTTTCTGACCCCACAGGCTACAGATTGTGTGTGTGTGTGTTTGTGTGTGTGTATTTGAGTGTGTGTACGCATTTAACACACTCCACTCTGTGTTATTGCAGGTCCATGGCCGGGGTGGATGTGGACCCCGATTTGGTTCATATGGAGATACAAGACACTAGTGGAGGTGAGAGAGTAAAACAGAGAGACTGAGAGAAACATAGAGAGACAGAGAGAGAGAGAGAGAGAGAGAGAGAGACAATAAGGCAGATGAAGAGAGAGAGTGAAACAGACAGACAGAGAAACAAAGAGAGTGAGAAACAGAGAGACACAAATAGATAGAGACAGACTGAGAGAGGGAGACAAACACTGAGACAGGCAGACAGAAAGAGAGACAGACAGACAGACAGACAGAGTTTAGCTTTATTTTGACCTTGGAGTTTGTTTAAATTATTCACAAAGGAATTTCCCCTGAACTCATCTCATGTGTTTGTGTGTGTGTGTGTGTGTGTGGGTCCGCTAACAACAGTTAACCTTCACAGGGTAAACAGCTTGCGTGTGCATGCCTGATCTCACACACACACACACACACACACACACTCTCACACACACACTTCTCAGCTGGGATTGGAACTAATTTTAATTCTGAAAGGTTTGTAAGAGTGGATATTTTGCATATTAGCATTAAGCATGTTACATGTGTAAGCGTCCACCGTATACAAGTCCCTGTGAATGAGCCGTTACTATAGAAACGATAACGTATTAGAACGAGTGCATTAATATAATATAAACTTGTGATTTGCAGCTGCACTACTGTCAGAGCTGCTGTTATAGAAAATTAATCAACACCTTCTGACTGATCAGAGTCCAGAATTCCACATTGTTTTGACACCGTGGCCCCGCTAGAGCGTTTATTATAACCGACCCGGATGGTAACGTTGCAGCAGAACGGTACGCTCCGGGCCCGGGGTGTGGTCAGTGATCTAAAATTCAGGATAGTGTGTGTAATATTTCATGAAATTTCTTCCCACATTCAATAAAATATCAGCTCTGAGGAGAAACTTCGGTCTCTGCGGAGCCCCGGAGTGTAAACACAAGAAACACAGCGCAGTGTGTACCACCACCATCCGACCAATCACAGCGTCTCTACTCGCCCATCAATCACGTTACGCATCACAGGTTTTCACTGTGTGTGTGTGTGTGTGTGTGTGTGTATGGCTCAGTGTGTGTGAGAGAATGGTGCTGATGCAGCTGCTGATTGAAATTCAAAATTCAATACTGCAGCTCCTTTACAGTCCACAATTAATTTCCTGACATTGAATTAATGAAGCAAGAGGCTGTCTGGCGCGCACTCACACACACACACACACACACACACACACATACACACACACACACACACACAGACACACAGAGACACACACACATTTGTACATGCACAGTGTGCATTTCTTTTTGAACTGTTGAGTCCAACTTTCTGCTCTGTGTGTGTGTGTGTGTGTGTGTGTGTGTGTGTGTGTGTGTGTGTGTGTGTGTGTGCAGGTTACCTGTATGTGACGTGTCTGATACAGAACTGCTCGGATAAGATGGTGACGGCTCAGTTTCTGGGTAAAATCGACCACAATTCGCTCTCGGTGCAGAACGACTACGTGTTTGTGAAGGTAAATAAACGTCAGCTCTGCGTGTGTCATCCAGAACCTCACACAGCTAAGAGCAAACACACAAACGAGTAAATACATCAACTCTGTGTTTGTTTGTTTGTTTGTTTGTTGAATAGAAATATGGATTTTTAATGGGACTCGATGGCATGACACAAATGAAAGAATGAAACAAACACAAAAACAGATGAATAAGTGAATGACTAAAGAATTGAATGAATAAACACAGAAAAGTAATTATTTAATTAAGTAACGACTAAATGAGTGAATCAATAAATGAATACACACAAAGAAATGGATGAATGAATAAAAGACTAAATGAATGAGTGAATAAACAAACAAAATGGATGAATGAATGTCTGAAGGAATGAATAAACACAGACAGAATAGTGAAAGAATTACAAACAAAAATAATATAATTAATGAGTAACTTTATGAATGGATGAATAAATGAATAAATGTATGAAAGAATGAGATGGATGGATGGATGGATGAATGGATGAATGTTAATGCTTTAAGTGCTGTCACTAGCTGCAGATTGTAATGCTGAATGAGAAGAGAGAGAGTTGGTAAAGAGGAGCAGAGAATTCTGTCAGCACTGTATGTGTGATTGGATAAGACTGCTCTCTCTCTCTCTCTCTCTCTTTCTTTCTTTCTTTCTCTCTCTCTCTCTCTCTCTCTCCAGGTTACCATGGCTAATCGTACAAAGTGCTATGTCTCATATCGAAGGAACGAGTTTGTGCAGATGCGCTTGCCCAAGTTCTCCCTGCCGAAGGTACCATGTCAAACCCTGCACGTGAGCGAGAGTTTATAAAGAGGGATATACAGGGAGATGTACAGAGGGATGTATGAAGGGATGTAATGGAGAGATATACGGGGAGATGTATGGAGGGATGTTTGAAGGGATGTAATAGGGAGATGTATGCAGTCGCACTCTCCGTTATCACCCACATGATGGGGTCCCTTTTGAGTCTGGTTCCTCTCAGGGTTTCTCAGGGTTTCTTCCTCATGTCGTCTCAGGGTCTTTTCCTCGCCACCGTCACCTCTGGCTTAAAAGGGATCATTTCATACACTTAAAATTTATTTTGATTTAACTTAATTTGAATGTATGTTTTTCTGTAAAGCTGCTTTGTGACAATGTCCATTGTTAAAGGCCCTATACAGATACAACTGATGTATGGAGGGATGTTTGAAGGAATGTATGGGGAGATGTATGGATGATGTTTGAAGGAATGTATGGAGAGATGAATGGATGATGTTTGAAGGAATGTATGGGGAGATGTATGGATGATGTTTGAAGGAATGTATGGAGAGATGAATGGAGGGATGTTTGAAGGAATGTATGGGGAGATGTATGGA
>CM075006.1:1898549-1917139 GCA_037576675.1 Pangasius sanitwongsei
TATGGATGATGTTTGAAGGAATGTATGGAGAGATGAATGGAGGGATGTTTGAAGGAATGTATGGGGAGATGTATGGAGGGATGTTTGAAGGAATGTATGGGGAGATGTATGGAGGGATGTTTGATGGAATGTATGGGGAGATGTATGGAGGGATGTTTGAAGGAATGTATGGGGAGATGTATGGAGGGATGTTTGATGGAATGTATGGGGAGATGTATGGATGATGTTTGGCAGATGCATGCATGCAGGGATGGATGGCGAGATATATGGAGGACTGTATGGATGATGTTTGAAGGAATGTGAGGAGAGATGAATGGAGGGAAACTGTACATTGGGAGATGAATGAAGGGATATACGTATGGATATATAAAGGGATGTATGGGTAGATACATTGGGAGATGTTTAATGAGAAGTATGGTGAGATGTGAAGCTCTAGCTTTGTGTGTGTGTGTGTGTGTGTGTAATTGAATAGCATTGATTGTGGTTGAGGTCAAAGGGGAATTGCCTCATAAATATTTTATTTCAGTGACAGAGGGAGAATGCTGCTCATTAACGATGGCCACCACAGGAGTGCGTGGTGTGTGTTTGTGTCAGACCCAGTGTTTCCATAACGTTTTTAATGCACACTTGTTCCCTCCATGTACCCTTAGCTGAATAATTGCATCACTGCATCAGTTCAAGTTTGTTGATAATCGGTTTTTAGTGAGACATTATGTTAGTAAAAGCTG
Source organism: Pangasius sanitwongsei (assembly GCA_037576675.1). Classification (NCBI taxonomy): domain Eukaryota; kingdom Metazoa; phylum Chordata; class Actinopteri; order Siluriformes; family Pangasiidae; genus Pangasius; species Pangasius sanitwongsei. The sequence goes on from CM075006.1 coordinate 1,899,278, forward strand.
CTGGCCATGGTCTGTTATTATTTTATATTAAGATTAATGACCTTTGGTGATCCCATGACCCCATCCATTACATTGAGAAGCTTTGGTTAATGTGTAGTATTGGAGGAACATGGACCTGAATGAACAGGGAAAGTCAGTTAGGGTGCATTGAGAACTGGAACGTAGCAGAGGGTTAGACTGTATAGCAATGACTGTTCAGGTTACCCACAATGCATCACACTCAGTAGCACACAGTAGGAGTGTATCTGTTTAGTGCTCCAAATATCCATGTCTTTATCTGTATTCGGGTTTAACCCAAAGTGGGCGTGGCCAAAACAACGTTACACATTTTGTGCTATCACTTTGTGTATTAGAACAAGGCCTGACTGTTTAGCATTGAGTTTACTACTTCTGAAAAAAAAACAAAAATACAGTGTTTAACTGTAGTTATAGTTTCTCGTGATAGGAATAACCTGATTTCTTTTTATTTGTTCTTGTGTTAAAGTTAGTGTTAGTGTGTTTGGAGTGAGATTCCTATAAAGTAAGGCGTATTATTCTTTTCCTCTCCGTCCTTGGCTTTTGCTGTTCCTTCACTTATCACTTGACTGAGCAGATGGGTCAAATGTAAGCCATTTCCCTGAGAGAGAGGGGGAGCGAGGGAGAGGGAGAGAGAGAGACGGTCTGTCACCAAGCCTGCATTTTCCACCGTGAATAATTGAGGAGCTTTTGAAAAATGCACAAGCAATCGCAGGGTGCCATCTCTCGTCTCCCCGATGGCCTGTTTTTACCGTTATGGATGAATGCGTTGCCACCAACGTGCCTGTTTGTTTGCTGTTTTTTTCTTCCTAGAGATGTGCAGTTGTTGCATATTAAACGCTTCACTTTCTCCTTCTCGTCTCCTTCACAGCTCACTGGCTCCTGAAATATTCTGAATAAGCCAAAGAGCTTCATTTACTGTTGTTTTTTACTTCATATCTATCTATCTAGCTATCTACACCAATCAGCCATAACATTAAAACCACCTGCCTGATATTGGGTAGGTCCCTCTTGTGCTGCCAAAACAGCTCTGAGCCGTCGACGCATGGACTCCATTTGTCCTCTGAAGGTGTGCTGTGGTATCTGCCACCAAGACGTAAGCAGCAGATCCTTTAAGTCCTGTAAGTTGCAAAGTGGGGTCTCCATGGATCAGACTTGTTTCTCCAGTACATCCCACAGATGCCTGGATTGAGATCTGAGGAATTTGGAGGCCAAGTCAACACCTTGAGCTCTTCCTCATTCCAATTTGTGCAGTGTGGCAGGGCGCATTATCCTGCTGAAAGAGGCCACTGCCATTAGGGAATACCGTTGCCATGAAGGGGTATACTTGGTCTGCAACAATGTTTAGGTAGGTGGTACGTGTCAAAGTAACATCCACATGAATGCCAGGACCCAAGGTTTCCCAGCAGGACATTGCCCAGAGCATCACACTGCCTCTGCTGGATTGCCTTCTTCCCATAGTGCATCCTGGTGCCATCTCTTCCCCAGGTAAACGACGCACATGCACTTGGCCTTCCACATGATTTAAAGAAGTTCATCAGACCAGACCACCTTCTTCCATTGCTCCCATGGTCCAGTTCTGATGCTCATGTGACCACTGTAGGCACTTTCAGCGGTGGACAGGGGTCATCACGGGCGCTCTGACCGGTCTGCGGTCTGCCTTTCTATCAGAGCCAGCATTAACTTTTTCAGCAGTTTGTGCTACAGTAGCTCTTCTGTGGGATCGGACCAGACGGGCCTTCATTCCTCACGCGCATCAGTGAGCCTTGGGTGTCCATGACCCTGTCGCTGGTTCACCGGTTGTCCTTCCTTGGACCGCTTTTGGTAGGTACTAACCACTGCACACCGGGAACACCCCACAAGACCTGCTGTTTTGAAGATGCTCTGACCCAGTTGTCTAGCCATCACAATTTGTCCCTTGTCAAAGTCACTCAGATCCTTATGCTTGACCATTTTTCCTGCTTCCAACACATCAACTTCGAGAACTGACTGCCTAATATATCCCACCCCTTACACAAGTGCCATTGTACCGAGATAATCAATATTATTCACTTCACCTGTCAGTGGTTTTAATCTTATGGCTGATCGGTGTATTTATCTGTCTCTTGGCTGTCTGTCTCTTTCTGACTTTCTGTCTCTGTGTCTGTATTACGTTCTGCTCTCTCTTTATACCTGTCAATCACACTTTCTTTCTCTCTTTGTTTTTATGTGTCGTCTCTCTATCTTCTTTGGCCTTTCTCTTTTTCTCTTGTCTCTCTGTCTGTCTTTTTCTGTCTGTTTTTATATCTATCTCTCTCTATCCCTGTGTGTCTTTTAATATTTGTCCATTTCTTTATGTCATTGTCTTTCTCTATTTCTGTCTCATGCCGTCTTAATCAATTTCCATCTTACTGTCTTTCTATCTCTTCTCCTGTCTTCTCACTCTGTTTCTCACTCTGTCTCTCCCTCTCTCTCTCTCTCTCTCTCTCTGAGTGATGAAATTAATGAACTCATTCACCATGGTTTAGTAGTGACGTATTTTTACTCCACACTGTACATTAATCTGTCTGTTTTATTTACAGGAAATGATAAACTAATCCATTTGCTTCATGCGTTTCTGTCTTACATCACGCTTTTCTTCTTACTCATTTTTTTTTTATCAGACTCTAGTTAGTCAGTAAGATTTTTGAGAAGGGGTTATTTGTGTTTAAGCAGGAAAAAAGTGTTAAAGCTTTATAAAAGCTGTAAATGATATAAATGTTGATTTGCTTGTCTCCTCGTTTGTTTGCAGCACACATGCGAGTGTGTTCCAACACCAAGGGGGGCTTCTCTTAATTACGGCATTCATTTTTAGAGCTAATAGTCACTCTGTACGAGTGTGTGTGTGTGTGTGTGTGTGTGTGTGTAGACTTACTGTTTCTATGGCTACACAGTGTGAGGATCAGTGTGTTTGATTCTGTCACATCAACAGTTTGTTTTTGTGTTTTTTCTCACAGTTTAGCGAATGTCCACACTTTTCCCCAGAGAGATACTGTGTGTGTGTGTGTGTGTATGTGTGTGTGTGTGTGTGTGTGTGTGTTCCTGCAGTGCTGATGAGAAAGACACACACACTCTCCTTCAGGCCAAAATGAAACACAACCAGTCTTTCTTCAAACACCAATAAAAAGAGTCATAAACCTCACATACATGGCCTGGATGAGGTCATTGTCATGACACACACTGTCAGGATGATGTCAGAACCTGTTGCTATGATGTCATTATACAGGGACATTTGGAATGATGTCCTTTTCAGGACATGATAAAAGGACAATCCTACTGTCCCATAACACTGTTGCGACGATGTCATTACACGGAGACGCTTTTAGAATGATGTCAGACACTGGGGTGATGACGTCATCATATGGGGACATTTGGAATGATGTCACTGTCAGGGCATGATGATAGGACGATTCCGTTATACTCGTAAAGCGGTCGTGATGATGTCAGGGCACAGGGACACTATTAGGAAGAGAACGCCGTGGGGATGATGTCAGTGTACAGAAGAACAAATGTGATGTCATTATCAAGGGACGCTGTTAGGACGCTGTGCGGCGAGTTCATAAAAAGATACTATGAATGAATGCCTGTAAAATGAGCTCACCTCATATGGACACTTTTATGATGATGGGATTATTAGAGGATGGTGTCATGAAGCTCCTCCTTAAATGATGTCATTAATCAGTGACGCCTAAAATAAGGACACTCTCATGATTACACTGTAAGGACATGATGGTAGCTAATTATTAGGAGATGTTGCTAGGATGATCTTACTGTCATTATGATGTCATTATTAGGCGACACTGTTTCAATATTAGGTCATTTTTAAGCTACTCTGTCAGGGCAATGTGATGATCAGGGTGTCAGGATGATGTCATGTGTATGGATTAAGGGAAGCTGTCAGGTAGATGTCGTTTCACATAGACACTCCTAGTATGAGGTCATTTTAAAAAGACACCGTCAGGACAATTTAGTTATACGGGGACACTTCCTGGATGATATTTCTATGATGGCAGAGACATGGACATCATTACCATGGCAGAATGACCTGAGAAATGATGTAAATATGATGATAAAAATAATATTTTGTGTTGATTTTAAGTTGAGTTACACTCTTTTGCTCTGTAGGATGTGCAGATTGTGAGCACGGATGAGAACCAGGTGCTGCTGGCCCTGCAGGAATGGTACCAGACCGACACGTATAACCTGTATGCGTCAGACCAGCAGGGTGTTTATTACTCCATCTTGTTGGAGAACGTGCGCAGCACCAAGCAGCCCGAGGAGAACGTCATCATCGACGTGCTGGAGGTCAGGAACAAGACCAAACCTTGGAATTAAGCTGCAAACAAATTTTGTGTGTGTGTGTGTGTGTGATGATAGACAGATACATACTTGTTTACTTAATTACTTGCATACTTTATTAATGGCATGAGAGGAAATTGCATTATTCATTATACGAGTGCCCTTCATATTCCCGACTCTGCTGTCAGATGTAATTACAAAATGTAGTGAACATCGACTAAGTAGCGTCCTTTAACCCGATCCTCCATAATTCTTAATTTTTTAATTGTTACTTTTTTTTTTTTTTTACTTTTACAGGTGCGTGGCATCAAAGGCGTCTTCTTAGCCAATCAGAAAGTAGACGGCAAAGTCAGGACTCTCATCACATATAATAAAGGTCGGGATTGGGAGCTGCTAGCTCCGCCCACCACTGACATGAACGGCAAACCGGTGAACTGCAAACAGGTAGAAAGCTCCATACAAATTCCTGTTAACATATGTTCACTTTTATTTATTGAGTCGATGCTTTTTCTTCAAAATTACTTATTTTACCTAAGTCTTTCCTGGTGCGCTAGAGTATCACGAGCATTCGAATCGGGTTTATCTTCTTCAGACGCTGGCTTTTTGTGATATTTTACTGATATTCATTTGACCCTTGTGTTGAAGAACTATAACAGATAAGTGGTTTATTATCTCATTCCTCATCAAATTCCCATCCTCTGCTCCAGACTGGATTATTCTGAATGAATCACGTCTCGTATTAGCTCACCTCTTTTTATTTTCCTAGTAATTCCAATAAGCAGGCTAATTCTCAAACAAGTGTTGTATTAAAACAGCTGAAATACAAACTAGCATGATAGCTACATAATTAGATCTTAAGGACCACTGGTTAAATGTCCACCACCCCACATGCACCTTCCCAGGTAAAAGACACATAGTAAAGGTTGTAAGTGGTTAGGCTTGGGTTATTAGAAAAGAACAATTTCACCATTTCTCCCAAGTCATGGTAGGACAATAAAGCCATTCTAATAATGTGATAATGTAATAATAAAGAAAAACAAGTGTGTTGTTGCTGCAGTTTGACCAACCTCCACGGCATGCTAAAGCATTATGTTCATAAAGCTTGTTATCTTTGCTCCATTCTGTTGATGTTGTTATTGTTGCTACATATGGTCGCACAAATTTCAGAAAATCAGCTCATAATTATAGGAAATCAGTTTGTGAGACTGATCACACGTTGCATGCATCACTGCTTTAACCAAATCTGCAAAGACCAAATCATGTTTAAAAACAGTGTCTGGGCAGACAATAAATGATTAGCATGGTATTTGTATACAGCTAATTTAATCCATTCACGCTCTTTTGTTTGTTAGCAACATGCCCAAACAATTTAACAATGAATAGAAGCTTCCAGCATGCTCCCATTTACATAATGCTAATCAGTGGCCATTCATTTACATTTGTTTTTAATCGAGATTGCCATTTTTGGCCCTTTAAGAGAATAGCTACTTAATTAGCATTATATAAAAAGATTCCGCTAATCAAAATGTCACATGAACATCACATTAATATACAGTCTAACAATGTGTTTTTTTAATTTTTTTTATACTCTGCATTTGTGTAGTTTCTTTTCTTTCCTCAATCCACTGCATACCCAAGGCTAAAACTTGCACATGAACCCAGTGACCTCTCACAGCAAGGAGGCTGACTCATCTCATGCTGCAAGGGATTGTGGGTAGTGGAGAGTTAGCAGGGGTCTCCTGCTACCTCCGCAATCTGAAAAGAGACTTGTAGAACAGTCTGGGGTTTTTTTTAACTGATGCATTACATGCTTTATTTTACATACAATGGATATTGACTTATTCCATCTTTTTCTCTGTCCTTGACACATAATCGTCTCTCTTCGCCAGTAGTTTTCTCCATCCTTCCATGGCTCTTTCTTTTTTCCTTTTTTCATTCCTTTAAGTTTATCATCTCAGTATATTTCTTTGTTCTGCGGCTATCCACAGTAATGGGATCCAAATTAAAATATCTTTGCAATGGCAAAGGGACTGGGTGCAGTCTTTTCAGCACTCCTTTTAGAATGGTAATAAAATGATTTGGATTACCACTCTGCAGTGATAGTAATGATGGCAACTCAAGTACTACTAAAAAGTTGGACATCTGCTGGGGCAGATGAGGATGGGAAGGGATGGTGTTAGGGCACTTGGGGGTGGTTTTGGGGTAAATGGTTGTGTTCAGGATAGTGTTAGGTGCATAGGAATGGTATGTAACTGGGCTAGGGACAGTTTTGAGTACATAGGGCTGGGATGTAGATGGGCCGGGGATGGTGTTGGTGCACATAGGGATAGGCTGTAAATTGGGTGGATAGCATTGGTACACAGAGTGATGGGGATGTAGATGGAGAGGGGTTAGTGGTGCTGCACAAAGCAATGGGGTGGGAATGGTATTGAAGGACATGGAGAAGGAGTGGTGATGGTTTTAGCACAGATGAGGATAAGATAGTGATGGTGGTATAAGGGCATATGGCAGAGGGGTGGGGATGGTGTTGAGGTACAGTATATTGGGATGGTGTGGCGGTGGGGTTGGCATACTTAGCGAATAGGTGGATCTCATGTTATGGGGTGGAGAAGGCATGTGGGAATGGGGAGGGGATGGTGTAAGTGCACATGAGACTGGGATCAGGACGCTTTTGGAGTACATAATGATAGGGTAAGTTAGGGCAAATAAGTGATGGGTTGGTGTGGGTAAAGTGTTGGGGTACATGGGGATGGTGTGGGTAAAGTGTTGAGGTACATGGGGAATGGTGTGGGTAAAGTGTTGGGGTACATGGAGAAGGTGTGAATAAAGTTTTGTGGTACATGGAGAAGGTGTGGATAAAGTTTTGTGGTACATGGGGAAGGTGTGGGTGAAGTGTTGCGGTACATGGAGAAAGTGTGGGTTAAGTGTTGAGGTACATGGGGAATGTGTGGGTAAAGTGTTGAGGTACATGGGGAAGGTGTGGGTAAAGTGTTGGGGTACGTGGGGAAGGTGTGAGTAAAGTTTTGGGGTACATGAGAATAGTGTGGGTAAATTTTTGGGGTACATGGGGATGATGTGGGTAACGTGTTGGGGTGCAAGGGGAAGGTGTTGGCAAAGTGTTGAGGTACATGGGGATGATGTAGGTAAAGTTTTGGGGTACATGGGGAAGGTGTTGGTAACATGTTGATGTACATGGGGGTGGTGTGGGCAAAGTGTTGGGGTGCAAGGGGGAGGTGTTGGTAACATGTTGGGGTACATGGGGAAGGTGTTGGTAACATGTTGATGTACATGGGGGTGGTGTGGGTGAAGTGTTGGGGTGCAAGGGGAAGGTGTTGGTAACATGTTGGGGTACATGGGGAAGGTGTTGGTAACATGTTGATGTACATGGGGGTGGTGTGGGTAAGTTGGGTACATGGGCAGGTGAGGTGATTGAATTATTGGTGTACATGTTACATGTTAATTTAAAATTGCTTCAATTTCCAGACAGTTGTCTTGTTTTTTCTTCTTCTTTGTTGTTGCTGTGCTCATGTTGTAAAAGACGTCAGTGGGTTGTAAATAGTCATCAGGACATCATCCTCTTTTTCCACTAATAGATTGGCTTGTACTCCTCCTGGTAATTGCACAGGTGTTGCTTTATTCTGTTTGATTGCTGCATCAAATTTCCTGGAATTTTGTCTTTGTTTTGTGTTTATACCTTTGAACCCCTTCTCTGTTAATTACTGCTGAATTTTTAGAATAATAGATAATAGTGCATATGGGAAAGGGACTCTCTCTCTCTCTCTCTCTCTCTCTCTCACACACACACACACACACGCACACACTCATGACTTAAAGTCTTGTTCTCCCAGCATGAACACAGTCTGGTGTGTGTAACTAGACTCAGGAGGGGATCTTTAATGTGAATCCCTCTAATCAAGTGATGGCCTCTACATTAACACCTTTAATCAGAGCACACTGCTCCTGCACAGCCGTAAACATGCATTTAAATTGTTTTATGAGTTTACTGCAACATTTACGTTGCAAGTTAGCTGACAAAATGCAGCTTGTTTAGAAACAAATGGCATTGTGTGTGTTTATCACTGAGAACTAGACTGCAGATACTGGATTATAAATAGCAGCTGCATTAAAGAACTGTTTTAGTCTTGTTCAAATAAAAATGTTCAGTGTTGTCAAAGCAGAGAAGTGCAATTCAGATAAATCGAGTGATAAAATACACAGGCGAGAAACGAAAAACAGGTGAAATGCTATGAGTAGCTAGACATGCATTAAAAACAGAAACATTTACGTAGTGGTGGTGGAGATGAATAAAGATCAAAGACTGGAATCAATAAAAATTAAATGTATGTCTGAATGTCTCTCTCTCTCTTTCTCTCACACCATAGCCAGACTGTCACCTTCACCTCCACCTGAGATGGGCTGATAACCCGTACGTTTCTGGGACGGTCCACACGAAAGACTCCGCCCCCGGCCTCATCATGGGTGCAGGTCAGTGCCGAAAAGAAGCTCGTTTATAAACACAGACATTTTAGACACAGAAAAGTTTCCACAGTTTAGGCCAAATCCAGCAATTCATTTAAGAGAGCAGTTCAATTAGACTGTAGTCAGGCGTGCACTTCCAAGATAAACAGCCAAACCCAGCTCATATTTCAAAGAAGAATGAAGCGAGATGCAAATTATTCTTACTGCCTGCTGTTCAGTTAGGATGCTGGAGGACATTTGGATAGTTTAAAAAAAAAAAAAAAATTCTTTTGCCTCTGCGTAGTGAATGATAACGCTATAGATCTTTATTTTAATTAATGGGACTAATAAAAGTAGTAATAACTTTTTTTCCTTATTTGAACAAACCTTCTTATGAAAATATAAATTAAGTGTTGATAAACAAAATGGTCAGTTAATAGAGTACTAAATGTCTAACTGCTGAATAACGGATCTGTTACTTTATAGTACCTGATGCTTAAAGTCACAGTTAATGCATAATGAAATGATGAGCAATCAGTTGGATTATAAACGATTTATATGTCAACTACAGGGTAATATTATAAGCATGATGTCACATGTTTATCTGATAGATTGATCGATTTGACTGATCACATATTACTCAGAAAGCTCATGATCACACGTGCAGTGCGTGTGATTTCTCTGTAAGAGTAGTCCATTTTTCTTCTCTATTCAAACTCATGAGACGTCGAAACAGGAAGTATGTGTGTATGGTTTTCCTCTCTCTCACTCTCTCTCTCTCTCTCTGTCACTTTCTCATCATCAGCATATGTTGCTTCACAGGAATATTATTACATTTTGTTCAGCTTCAACGGTTTTGCACTACATCCAGCCTTTGATGTCAAATGGCGCCCCTGGCCATGTTCTCTCAGCTTCCTGTCTTAAATGGGTGTCCTCTTTTTTCTGTCTCTCGCTTTCTCTCGCTCTCTTCTTCTCTCTCTCTCTATGTTTATTAATCACATGAAAGGAGAAAATCACACCTTTGCACTGACTTTATACAGGATGAATTAAAAAGCAGACATACCCCGGTGAACTGTAACGATTTCTCTTTCTCTCTTCCCCCTGTCTGTCTCTCTTTCTTTTCTCTCTCTCTCTCTCTCTCAATCAGGCAATCTTGGCTCTCAGTTGGTTGAATATAAAGAGGAGATGTACATTACCAATGATTGTGGAAAGACCTGGAGACAGGTGAGGACATTCAGTAAAAGGAATTTTGAAAAAAGGAGTGATAGAACTTTCTGAGGTTTTTGCTCATCACAATGCCACAGTCATCCAGGCTAGAAGTCCGTAATCCTTAACTGTCCTGCTCTCAAGGAGGAAGCAGCAGCCCGCCTCTGTCGCTTGTCAGTTAGAGCAATGCTAGCCAATCGTGGTATCTTGTGTATAAATAATGGCACTCTCCTCCCATAATGTTGCATGCAGTTGGAAAAGAGCCAGTGGCTGAATTACGTCTCAGAGGGAACATGTGTTAGCCTTCATCCTCCCAGATTTTAGAGCTTTTTGGCTATCTCTCTCTCTCTCTCTCTCTCTCTCTCTCTCTTTTCCCCCTACATTTTCATTCTTGCTGCATCAGCATTTTACTTCCTCAATCACTTTTATCCCCTTCATAATCTCTTCCATTTTCATTTTCATTTCCATTTCAGTATGTAACTCTGATTAGCTCTGCAAAAATAAATGTTCCTCCTGCATTCTCTCTTCTCTCCATGCTCTCTATCCGTCTCTTTTCTTACTGTTTGACTCACTCTCTTTCTCGTGCTGTTAGTGGACGAAATTGGTTTGCACTGTTGAGTTCTGCATTCTGATTGGTCAGTTAACGTTGATTAATTTCCTATAACAGCAGCTCTGACAGTAGTGCAGCTCCAAATCACAGGCTTATATTAAAACGCTCATTCTAATATGTTATCATGTCTATAGTAACAGCTCATGCATAGAGACTTGTATGTTTATTTAACATTCGTGGAAGGAGTCTCCAGTGTCAGCGCTTTGTAGTAGTCAGAGATAAAGCTGTAACCTTTCTGACATTTTGATTTACGCTTTGCAGTTTCTCTGTAACATGAAAAGCTGCAGGAACGACTGTTTATAGCTGCATACCATTACATGTAACTATAAGTGGACAAAAAGTACAATGTATCCTTCTTAAATGAATAAACTGTGTAATTATTGGTAAATTGCTGTGGTTTAAGAGGTATAAAACGATTCAGGATGTAACAATAACTATGCATCATCACACCGCCCCAACACTTTTTACTGTTACAGCAACAGGCAGAGTGTGTTCTTCCTTTCGCCACAGTTCCCGCTTAATTTTGTATAAATAGATTGGTCTGCGTTTGGCCGTAGTATCTCATTGATTGAGAAAGAAAAAGTTTTTCCCATCCAGAGATCAGGACCGATGCTTGCAGGCGGTCAATGCTTACATTATTACAACTGATGTAAAATTGTTACAGAGCAGCTTTACAGAACTCTGGGTGTAGATTTTGATCTCTCAGTCAATCCAGAGGAGACACGGATGATGAAGAACTCTCTGAGAAACCTCGAGAGGAACCAAAAGGAAATCCTCCGGCTGACACCGGAGAGTGTGATTATAAATCATTACAGTACACAGGTGTAGAAGAGGAAGGATAAACAGTACCGAGTGTGTTTCCAGGCTGTTCCGTGTGAGCAGATTGTGAATAAGAGCCTGTCTTTATGACTACAGCAGCAGCTCATTGGGCATAAATCTACAGAATCCAGATGAGATTGAGGCATTGACTGTTTTAGGAAGTGTACATTTTGAAGGTTGCATCCACCGTGAGTCACAACTGCAGAAGCTTCAAGCAGAGGTTTGGTTGTAATTTGGGTGGAGCTGCCATGAACAGAGCATCAAGAGCACTTATCTGAGTTAATATTTTCTCAGGTGTTTGAAGAGGAGCACCACATCCTGTACCTGGATCACGGCGGCGTCATCGTGGCCATCAAAGACACGTCCATCCCATTAAAGATCCTCAAGTATGTACGCTTTTCAAGTAGCTTGCTTCTGCGCTTTGGAGCACAAATCTCACTCTGATGTTAGTTGGCGTGACAGAAAATTAATTAGAGGAACAGATTAGAAGGGAGATTTGCCTCAAGGCAAAGATGGTGTACAGCATCAGAAGAGAGAGAGAGAGAGAGAGAGAGAGAACGACAAGAGGGCGACAGAGGGAATACTTGCTTATCCTTGTCCCACACGTTCGGCCCTAGAGAGACTCTCGAGTAAATTCGTCTTCCCATTCGAGAGGCTCTTCCCTCATTCTCTCATCCCTCATTCCCTCTCTCTTCCTTTGATTCCTGTGTTTCTTTCCCTCGTTACTCATTTAGACAGACTTCAGGATCCGTCAGATATGAAGTGCTGTCTGGCCTGAGAGGGAGAAAAATGATGAAGTGTGCCTGAAAAAAAATCCCTTAAGTTGTCAGGAGGCATTACAGCACACACACACACACACACACACACACACACACACACACACACACACACACACACATAAACATACAAAGTCACTGTAAAACCCAGATTTGGTAAAGCCCCAAGACAAGTTAAGGTCCTGAGCATATGCAAAACCTCTAACACGTGCAGCATGGCAGGCAATGCAGCTCCAAGCCACTGTTCATGTGTTCACATATTTTTAGCATGTTGCAGTGAGTGAAGGATGAAAAATGTAAAAAAAAAAAAAAAAAAAAGCAAGAAGTAAAATTACCATATAGAGCACGAGAGCATATGAGTCACAGCTTGCTTTTCTTAGCTCTTGTCAGATGAGCTGGAAAGCAGAAAGCGACTCACGACTCCATCAGCTAGTGTTCATTTCAGTCTAAATCTCAGAGTCTGATGAAGGAATGATGACGAAGGAGCTGATATTTCACCCAGAGCCTGTGTAACTCCGGGAAATGCAATTAACAAACCTATAAAGAGGTTAAATATGGCATCAGAGAATATCAGTTTAAAGTTTTATGGCATGGTTCACTTTAAATGCACGTACGGTGTTCACACTGGGACATTTAGCAGTATGCACTGCATTATTAATACCTGGATGATGTGCTGGAACTGCCACAAAAATTAAGTGTTGAATGCTCTTCAACCCTTTTTTCCACTCACGGGTGGGGATCATGGCCTGCATGTGTAGACGTAGATGTGTAGATGAAGGGGCGGAGCTATCGGAGGAAGCTGTGGTTTGAAATTTTTTTTTTTTTTTAAATGGCTGATGAAACACATGAGACAAGAGCTGCTACCCTACATACGCCAGACATTTTGGGTTTTAAAATAAGCTGCTGTTCCTGCGGAGGCTGTTCTTGCGGCTCAAAGTTGTGACATAAGCTACAATTAACAGCCGGCGTAGTTAGCAAAAAAAATCACAGAGAAAAACAGAGCTAGTCTAGTGTATGGCGGTCAATGGGAAAGTGGGCTTTTTTTCCCATATATGCACCGAGTAACAGTAAGAAAACAGAGCAACTGCTAATTAATAGCCTAATAAGCAATTCCTCTATTTTTACAGACCAGAGGGGCCATAGTCCCAATTTCTTGTTTTCTACTGGATCACAAGTCTGAGACTTATGAATTCATAGGTCAGAGTTCACCTAGATGAAGTCAGCGTGAAGCTTAATCCCGATACACGTCTGTGATTTTCTATACAGAGGTTGCCTCGTGTTGGAAAAAAACTGCTGCTACTTGCCGTATTTAGTCTTGTACTGTCCATATCAGTGACCCTCCCTCAGATATTAAATTCCTTCCCTAGTCACGAAACAAAAAAATATGATGCTTCAGTTTTATTGGTTTTTTTATATTGTTGAAAGAAGAGCCAGCGCCTCTTCGTCCACTTGGACACCATGTTGTGAATGGAGCATGATCACATGACCACGTGACGCAAACATCCGGGTTTGTAGAAAATACAACCCACTAGAAACTCGCTCCTGCTGTGGTGGTTTTACTGCTGTCCGGATGCGAGGTTTTTATCACTGATTTTATTACCGATAAACTGATCCAATCCGAATAGGGCTTTTGACGTCCAGCGTCCTTTCAGTGTCCTTGTCCTCATTTTTCCATAAGGTCAGTATGCAGTATGGCAGCAACAAACCAGGATAATCTACTGTATAATCTAAGTCAAACAGTTCAAAGGTCAAAACAAAAGAACATGGAAAACAGACTCGGTGGGGGGGGGGACGGGGGGGGGGACACCTAATGTTCAGACTTATGGACATGAAGAACGATAAGACTTCACAGTGAAAATAAAGAAGCAACAGGTTATACATACACAAACATATCTGGGGTGAACACAGTGGGTGACAGACCAATGATAAGTCAGGGGTGAAGAAAGGACCAAAACCAAAACAAAATGTAAACATAAGCGTATAAATGGCGTTCGTCGCTATGGGAACCATGAAGCAAAGTGGGAATCTGCAGGTTAATGATGTAAGACAGAGCAAGTGAAGTTGGCACAGAGTGATTGTATTCAGCTTCTGCAGGAAATCAGTGACGTAAGATGTCGTGTCTCTACAGGTTCAGTGTGGACGAAGGACGTACATGGAGCGTCCACAATTTCACCAGCACGTCGGTGTTCGTGGACGGCTTGCTGAGCGAACCTGGAGATGAGACGCTGGTTATGACGTGAGTCCTGACCTCTGTTCCTTACCTGTGTTCACTCCCTTCTGATCCTCACTTGCCACGTTCCTTATCACCTCCACCTGTCTGTCACCACCTCCTGGCTCTCACCTGTTCCTCACATCTTCCTGTCTTTCAGCTTTACCTGTTTATTCCTCATCTCTAACTGTCTCCTGGTACACTGACCTCTCTTTCATCCCTCAACTGTCATCCCTCAGATCCACCAGTGGTGCAGCTGCATATGAGTCACAACTTTACCTGCCCATTATCTGTCATTTTCTTCCTCTTACTGACAGTCTGTCTGAATTTCGCTTCTCCACACTCAAATGTACAGACACCTTCAGCTGTCCTTCAATACAACCTGTCCCTCCTCTCCACGTTTATGCCTCACAGTCACCTTTCTTTCCCTCACTTTTAGCTGTCCTCCACCTCCACTGATCTGTCCATATCTCCATCCATCCCTCACATTACCCTGTTCGTTAGTGTATCTACAGAATATGAACTTCACCTACACCAGTTTGTCCTTCACCACCACCTGTCCTTCAATTCGATCTGGTCCTCACCTCCACTTGTCTGTCAGGCAACTTTACCTCCATCTTTCTTTTTTTCCTTCTCCATTTGGGCAAATCCTCTCTTTGTCCCTCAATTCCATCTGGTCCTCACCTCTCCCTGTCTGTCCATCACTGTCATCTCCACCTGTCTTTCTTTTTCATTCATCATCCATTTGTCCATCAGGAAAAGCCCTCTATCTGTCCCACATTTCTATCTGGTCCTCATTAACACCTGTCTGTCCATCACCTTAACCTCCATCTGCCTTTCTTTCTCCTCTACCTATCCCTCACTTCCATTCATCCATTAGGACAAATCTTCTATCTGTCACTCAATTCCATCTGGCTCTCACTTCTACCTGTCTGTCTATCTATTCCTTCTCCTCCACCTGTCCTTGAGTGCATCCACCTGTCTGAATTTCACTCCTACTCTGCATCCACCTGTTAACTAGTAGATGAACTACACCTTCACCTGTTGTAACATCGTAACCTGTCCCACATTTCCAATTTGGTCCATTCTTACACCTTCACCTCAATTTAGTTAGTTCTAAAAAAAACCCATGAATCTTCCAAACATCTGAATGTGCATCACCTCCATCTGTCCCTCACACCCATCCAACATTCTATCCCTCACCTCCCCCGCCTTCACCTGCTACTCATCCACACCTGTCCTTCAGTAGAATCACTTCAATCACTTTCTCCATCTTGAAGATATAACAACTCTTGAAAAAAAAAAAAAAAACAGCCAGCACATTAAAACCTGCAGTGCTTGAGGACCAAATCAGCATCTGCTGTGATCAAAGCAGCAATCAGCTTGCTACTGAGCTCTGACGGTTTAAACTAGAGCTTGTGTGTATGTTTGCTTTTCTGGGTCCAAATCCAACACAGTGGAGCATGCTTCACAGCATGAGTCGAAGAAACTGTCATTGTCTGTAAGACTTACTGTATGATTTTCACCACTGCGGGATTCTAGAGGACTTGATTGGGGTCATCATGGACAATGGCCAGTGATAGGACATCTTGTTCAGTGAGGTGTGTGTGTGTGAATGTGTGTGTGTGTGAATGATGTTCTGATGACAGGTGTGAAATGATTTGCCACTGGATTTCGATTTTTAGTGGTGTGGAACTCGAGCCGATAATGAAATGTTTTGGGCAGAGGGAATCGCGGCGAAGACAACAAGAGTGGGAGGAGATAGCGCTATCTTTTTGCGGTTTAGCTTTATTTGCGTGGCAGAGCTCTCTAGAAAATGCTGATTCATCTTAGGTGTGATGAAGCAGAGTTACTGTTTCCACTCTGATTATCTTCCTATAACAGCATGCCCCAAAGTGCTTTACTTCTTTTTAGTTATCAGTGCCATGTAATCCTTTTTATCTGTTTATAGTTACATTTAATGTTGTGCAACATCTGCAACAAGAAGTTAGTTCCTGTTCTAAATGACATTATAGCAGCTATAAAAAGCCGTTCCCTCGCCAGCCTCTCTTTTTCCTCTCTCTCGAATTTAATAAGACGAAAAACACACAGCTTGTCCTGTTACAGAGAAAGTGTAAATTCAAAAAAAAAAAGCATTACAGCTTTGCCTCTGACTGTTACAAAGCACTGACACTGGAGACTCCTTCCATAAACGTTACATGAACACATTTCTCCTCACAGAAAATGTCACCATATCAACGATTACACACGTTTTTTGAATGTGCGTATGTGTGACTGCTGTACACGTCCCTGTGAACGAGCTGTCGCTATAGAAACGGTAACGTATCACACCGAGCGCATTAATATAAACCTGCGCTACTGTCAGAGCTGCTGTTCTAGAAAACTAATCAACGCCTGACGACCAATCAGCATCCACAATTCATCAGCATACTATATTGTAGTATATTGGATATTATACTGTAGTGTAATGTTCAACCTGCTGGAATATTTGACAAATAATTTATTGTTTAAAACGGATTTTTTTTACAGTTCAGCGGAGCGCAGTGGAGTGAGGTTTTGGCTAAAGCTTCAGCAGATATTTTGAGAGAAATTTAAGCCCAGAAGCTTTGGCTCAGAGATATTTTGGCCCTGGGCTACGGTTCCTAGTGCATTTCTACTGTACTACTTCCATGACTAAAAATATGTGTGACATTGAGAACATCATATATTCACTCTAGTGTTTTAGATTCTTCATATCTTTTCAAATTTGTTTTTCGTTCCTTTGTATCACAGGCTTTCTTGTGCTGTATAGTTCAACGTAGGCATATTTTAGCATATTTTTTAAGCATAAACACGTGTTAGCATAGTTCAAGTGTTGTCAATATAGCAGCACCTTCAGATTACGGAATATCTGCATCAGTCCATAATGTTACTCGTTCAGTTTCATTCATACTCTAAAACCCTAGTCTTATTTTCCATGTTTAATGCTTACATTTACTTACATTTGCTCACATTTACATATTACACAGCCATAATTTCTACTCATCATGACTTGGAGTTTACGGGGTAGATATTTGCCCCTGCCCTTAGAGAGGGCGTATTGCTGGGCTGCTGTGTTTAACTCGAGCCTGAAACCAGCCAAGGCAGGTGAGGAGATCTTCCTATTTTTGAGAGTTAATTGAACTCCTGCTTGTTAAGCAGGCTGCGTTTCGTAGAAAGAGCGCTCTCTCAGACACTTCACTCAACCCTGCTTGTGTTTCAGCCCCAAATCATAAACCTAGACTGCCATCTTGTGGCTGCTTTTTTCTCCAGCTCGCACTTTAAGAAACACGGCTCTAGACTCTGTAGCGTTGTGGCTCCTTCAGCTTAGCATTTTTTTTACATTTACTTTTTATTTATATATATATATATATATATATATATATATATATATATATATATATATATATATTTGTGTGTGTGTGTGTGTGTGT
>CM075006.1:1922309-1935104 GCA_037576675.1 Pangasius sanitwongsei
CCACCTACAATCCCTGCTGGACCTGAGACTCGAACCCACGACCTTCAGGTTCACCTTCGGGTTACAAGTCTGACTCTCTAACCATTAGGCCACCACTGCCCCTATTGAGCTTAACTATAAGGTCATTTGTCTGACAGCGTCTCATAATAATGTAACGGCGTGTTTTCTGGCCCCTCACAGCCGAGGCTGACGCTGGAGAACAGCCTTCTCACAAGTTTTTCTGAAGAAGGTGAGATCTCCGTCACGGTTCAGGCGTCTAACGGCCGCTCCACGGTGCAGGACAGCAAAACCGTACGCGTTTACGGTGAGACGGCGTTAATGTCACTACATCTTATATACACGTGTAGGTGGAGTGTGTTGTCACACGTCAAAGTGTTTTATTCCTCTTATACCAGTGGTTACAGCTTATTGATTTCTTAAAGAATGGCATGTTTTATCCGTTTATAGTTACATTGTTGTGGAATGTCTGTGAAACAGGTCAGTTCCTCTTCTCGCTTACGTTATAGCTCTCTTTATTCTCTCACTTAAAAACGCAGCGCGTCATTTTTCCAAGAAACCGCAAAGAAGCGTAAACTCCTCTGTCCCGAAGATATCGGAAAACTTAAAGTCACAGCTTTACCTCTGACACTGGAGACTCCTTCCATACATGTTACATAAACATCTCCTTTCAGAAAACTTCACCAGCTCAACGATTTTACTCATTTTTAATCTGTTTGTTATTACTGGAGCGTTCGCCGTACACGCGAATGAGCTGTTGCTATAGAAACGATAACATATGAGAACGAGCGCATTAATATAATGTACCACGTTAGATACTCTGTGCTTTTATTCTCACAGAATATTTCCTGTAGGGGTATTTGTAGTATTTGTTATTTTCCCATGACCTTTAACCTTTGACCTGTGGTGGTGGTGGTGTTCTTCTGTCAGATCATTTCCAGGTCATTCCGCTTAGCTTCAGTCCGAACTTGGATCGCTTCAACCCGAACATCCCGGAGTGGAGAGAGGACGTGGGACATGTGGTCACCAAGATGCTGGCCAAGGTTTTTCTCCACACACACACACACACACACACACACACACACACACACATACACACACACACACCATGCTGTAGGGACTAATTTAATAATAATAACACACATAAACTACTGGGGTTAGGTTACACAGGCCCAGGGGCAAAGGTCATGTCTGAGTTTCATCATCGTTTGTGATTATTGCCTGAAGCTTCCTGGATGTTTTTCCTTCCAGATCACAGGACTTCCTCAGGAGTCGATGGTTACCATGGTGAAGCCCGGGCTGCCAACCAGAGCCGACTTATACATGTTGCCCACAGAGGACACGCCCACCACGAGGAGCGGGTTTGCAGACAAGGTATTGATCTAAACACACACACACACACACACATTAACACACTGCACACCAGGTCTCCATTATGCTCCAACAGGCGATGAAACCTGACAAAGCGTCCTGATGTCAGAGACTAATGAAGATAAAGAGCGATCTGGCTTACACCACGCCCACCTAGCAGCATTTACAAGCACAAAGCCTTCGTGTGTGTGTTGCTTACTCTTAACTGCGTTCTCTAAAAATCCACCTGTGTGTGTGTGTGTGGTGTAGCGCGTGTCCACCATAAAGCAGGCTCTGAGAGAGAGTAACGTCAGCTTCATGGTGCGTGGTGGACTGAGAGTGCTGGTGACTCTGACGGATCCTGACGCAGGTAATGCAGCAAAGCCATCCAACATTTTATCATATTTAGATTTGAATATAGTTTATATTTTTGGGGTCTGTTCCATTCCAGAAGGATCAGAAACATTTGCAACGAAGCTGAGATGGAGATTTTATTTTAGTAACAATGGACAGTGTTCCTTTAAGAAAGAAGAAAAACACTCATCATGAATGTTGAGTTTTCTGGAGACATAAGCTGCCTTGTACACAGCGCATAAAAGCTTCTTTCTCTTGTCAATTTTGGGCCTATATATATATATATATATATATATAATATATAAATAATATATGAGTAGGGTTTAATTCTGTAGCTCAGTGAGGGAGTGTTTAGGTCGAGATACTGGAGCAAACCCCTCACAATAGTGTTTATAAGTGTTTATTCATTTATATCTGTTTATGTTCAGGAAACATTATCCGTTTATTCCAAATAATCATTAGGATTCGGTCACATCTCTAATGTACACTGACCCTACTGCACTTCCCCTACACCCTTAACGCTGTGTGTATCCTTAACACTGACCCTACTGCACTTCCCCTACACCCTTAACGCTGTGTGTATCCTTAACACTGACCCTACTGCACTTAACAACAATAACTCCATTTTTTTCTCGACACCCTGCACTCCTCCTGTACTTACACTTCAGCTTCAGCTTCTTTGTGCTCTCCTAAATACAAATCATTAGACTTGTGACACTTCCTCTATTTCACTTCCTCTGTTTCACTTCCTCTACTTCTCCAAATCTCCCCCTCTTGTACTTACTAATCTTTATTCCCCATCTGTACCACCAACCTTTCAGCCTTACTGCTCTGATCTTTACTAACCTCAAATCTATTTCTAGATTTCACAAACGATTTTAAATGGCAGTGGACAGTATGAGTGAAATAACCCAGAAGCTGTCCCTTACTGTGCACCGTTTACGCACACTGACTGTACGCAGCTCACTGTGAACTTCTGTATAGGTGTTTATAAATGCTGGAGTCCATACAAGTGTGTCTGCGATTGTCCGTGAAACATTAATAAATGTTCACGGCTTCTCCTGCGTTCACACAAACAGAAGACAAGTCGCTTATAGTGCTTGTTTTTTTTCCTGTGAATGTTTTTTTAAGCTCTAATATGAGATGGTAGTAGCCAAAATGTAAAAAAAAGCACTGTAGTGTACTCCAGTGTGTCGACATTCAGGAGCTAAAGCTGAGACAGTAGGGGTTTTGGGGGAAAACAGCTGAAACTGCGTGCTGCATGAGAACATATCGTTTGGATTTGTCGCTTTAGAGCATCGTAGCTAATCTGCATCGAATTGAGAAATTCGGATGTTTTGTCTCCACGTCTGGAATCGTGGCTCAGTGTCATGGCCTTGCATAAAGAATGAACACTCACCTGTCGCTTTGTCACTTGTTAGTGTGAACGCAGTGCTGTAAGCCACGTGTATGTAAAGTGTTTCCTAAAACGCACTTGACGATTGAGGTGTAAAACATCACTGGTGTGTTTTTAAGGGCTAATAACTAGTGACGTGTCGTCCAGAGCAGCAGCGAGCGGTGGGTTTTATCTCTAACTTCTCCCTTCTGTCCTCCACTCCTTTTCTCCCCTAACTGGAGCTCGTCCTAGAGCAGAGCTGTGTCTAAATAAAGTTTACTCCTCGGGATATTAATTTAAGCGCTGAAACAAACTTGTTATAGAATTCGTTATCTTTAAAGATGTACGAGCTATCCACAGTTCATGTAGCTCTTGGTTTTTGGGCTACGGTTGTCTTCAGGCTTCCATCTTTCCATCATCTCTTGTTTAAGACACTTAGACATCAGGGAGATATCGTCATATTTCATTATCAAAGCATGTATAAGCTTCATCCTACCAGGTAACCTGTAGAAGATCAGTTTCATCACCTCACTGTCGGAGTTCCTCAGGGGTCAGGGCGTTATTCCTCTCTTGTTCTGCTCGTACACTAAGGCCAGCTTTACACTGTGTGATTTCACTGAATGTGCTCTTTTAAGATTATTACTTAGTCACACTGTACAGGATTTTAGAAACAAAAATCTATAAGAGACTGTGTGTGTTCTCCGTAACAGATAATGCGATGAAGTTCCTCTAACGATAGACCTGCGATTGAAGAAACCGGGCTCGTGTAAACAGAAACAAGTCTCGATATAACAGCGGCAATGTTATACCCAGAGAAAACACATACAGGGGAAGAAACCCAGCTCTGAATACGAGGAACTTTCCCCACGTAAATACTGATGTAACCTTTGGACTCGCTGACTCTGAATACGAGCAGAACAGAGGAGGAAACGTCTCCAAGTGCAAAGACATCTTAAAGATAATAAGAATCATGTGACCACATTAAGGATGTAGCTTGATTAAGAGGTACATATCTGCTTTGGCATCAGGGCACCTAGCTGCTCCTTCTCTGCTCCTTCTCTGCTCCTTCTCTGCTTCTTCTCTGCTTCTTTTCTGCTCCTTCTCTGCTTCTTCTCTGCTTCTTCTCTGCTCCTTCTCTGCTTCTTCTCTGCTTCTTTTCTGCTCCTTCTCTGCTTCTTCTCTGCTTCTTCTCTGCTTCTTCTCTGATTCTTCTCTGACTCTTCTCTGCTTCTTCTCTGCTTCTTTTCTGCTTCTTCTCTGACTCTTCTCTGACTCTTCTCTGACTCTTCTCTGCTTCTTCTCTGCTTCTTCTCTGATTCTTTTCTGCTTCTTCTCTCGTCAGTGGTAGAGCTTTTCCTTTCCAGTGTCTTAATTTATTTCAGAAACATCTAAACACCTTCCTTTTCAGATAGCTAGGATATCACTTCTACATAGTTTTTTTGTACTTTGGCATTTATAGTTTATGCACTAAAGTCGCTCGGAATATTTTTGTGAGTTTTTCATTTTCCCGTGTTGTGAGTGAACTGAAAGATGGAGGAAAACTCTGAGGACCTGGAGTTGGAGCTGCGGGCGGCTCTAATGTTTTGGACTAGTTAGAGTGGGCAGGATTTGTTGACTAGTAGGGAGGAATTGGGGAGGTGGTGTGTGTGCAGAAGCATAGTGACTACAGGGAAACAAAGAGAACGGAATTTACAGGAAGTTCACAAGGAAAACGTGACTTTCTCCACAACGCTCTCGGTGCAGTGCGACGCCTCCGCTTGTGTGTTGGCATGTTTTAACTCTCTGTGTGGACCAAACCGCATGACGATAAAAATACATGAAAATGTGTGTGTGTGTGTGTGTGTGTGTGTGAGAGAGAGAGAGAGAGATCAGTATTTCTGCATGCTGTAAGATGAAATATCTTATCATCTACACTCAGTGTGGCATTCATATGTGACAATTCATGTGTGTGTGTGTGTGTGTGTGTGTGTGTGATCAGTAATTCTGCATGCTGTAAGATAAAATACAAAAATCTTATAGCTTACACTCGGTGTGACATTCGTATTCGTGTGTGTGTGTGTGTGTGTGTGTGTGTGTTCTCTTGGGCCACAGACTCTCGGATTGGTGCTGCAAGTCCCGGATTCTGGGCTTTGGCTGGCATTCTTCTCGTCACCTTCATCACTACAGGACTCTTCCTCCTCTACAAGTTTAAAAGGTTTTTATACATTTTCCTCTTATCTTTTATTGCAGTAACGATGGAGATGAATACGTATGATGTTTAATAATAAGAGTAAATGAATATATGTAAATGTGAAGTAACAGTTGCACAAAGTACCAGAACCTTTGGCACCAGAAACCTGAAGCTCTGCTTTGTCCATCGATCCCTGGTCCAGGACCAGGGGCTTCAGCTGGACGGTTTCTGGAACCTGGTCCAGGACCATTGATTTGTGTTTGTCATTCGTGGTCGTGTTTTTTCTGCACAGCTGTTCCGTTTTCAAACATTTTACCGGCAAAGCAGTGATTTTCACACCAGCAGACTTTCTCATCATTATATGGGTTCTGATTTTTACAGAGGTTTTTAGTGCATCAGTAACATCTTAACAATTATATATTCATTTAGTCAACTGTTTTTCAACAGTTTATTGAAATGAAAATTGTTTTAACTTCATCCTGGTGTGAATTTTTTCATCTTGATATTATCGTTGATGAAATGTTACATTTTCAGTCATTTTTATTGCAGCTGATATGGAGGATCAGATGAAGGATCACATCAGTGTTAATTCACACACGTGCACGAACTTAGCAATGACATCATTATACGCTCACGTTTACTGACGTCACCACGCCCATTCCAGGCATCTCAAATTGGTGGAAAATGGCCTACAGCTGAAAACCCCCGGATCCTTTGGTTCCTGGTTGGGGAGTCTCTTGTTTTTGAGCGTCCAAAAAAAAAAAACCACTTGATTCTTTTATGATCTTGAAAATGTTTTCCCACTTGGGAATTCCCACATCAGGAATTTCGGTGAAAGTGGCTGTAAACTTGTCACTTTCACAGTGTCCAATGACAAGTCATGTGACCTTCACGAGATTCATGTCACCATAGATGGGAATTCTCAGTATTTAGTAGAAGTGATGAAGCCCTTCAGAAGAGTCAAGAGATACAGCGTAATAAAGATTTCACAATCTTCAACTCCACCTACAGAATAAGAAAGCATTTTATTTTATTATTCAAAATTTTATTATTCCAAATGATATTACAATCACACCACTGCGCTGGTGAATTCTGCGTTCTGATTGGTCAGAAGGTGTCGATTAGTTTTGTATAACAGCAGCGCTGACAGTAGTGCAGGTATATATTAATGCACTCGTTCTGATACGTTATGGTTTCTATAGTAACAGCTCGTTCGCAGTGACGTGTACAGCAGACGCTCCACATAAATGGATTAAGTAAAAAACGTGTGTAATTGTTGATATGGTGAAGTGTTCTGTAAGGCGATGTATAATGTAAGTGAGAACAGGAACTAATTTGTTTCGTGGACGTTCCACAACATTGAACGTAGCTCTAAACGAATCAAATAAACGACGTGTCATTCGTTCATAAGTCAAATTTTGTAATTGTTGGCAAATCGCTGTGGCTTGGGAGGAGTAAAATGGACGTGCTGTCGTAGGGCCGCATCACACCACCCTGCTGTTGAGTGTTGATTATTTTCCTAAAACAGTATACAAGTGAGACGTTCGTTACGTCTACCGCAAATCCAAAGCGCACAGCTCCTTAACGAGTGCCGCCGCTGCTCACGTTTCAGAAAGCTGCCAGGACGTAACGTCTACGCCCAGATGCACAACGAAAAGGAGCAGGAAATGACCAGCCCCGTCAATCACAGCGACGACACGCAGCACATCATCCAGGGGGAGGAGTTTATCGACGATGACCTCGACTCGCAGACGCTGGGTAACGGCCGAGGTACGATCGCGCCAAAACGTGATACACACGTACATTATTAGCAAGCGCAGAAGTTCCACTGACTTGATGTGAATGTGTAGAAGTCTTGTTAATAAGTGAAGAGAAGGAGAGTTACGACATGTTGAATTAAAAATATTCCATTTCCGATATTCCAGTGTAAGTAAAAATAACAGCGTGTGTGTGTTTTGGGACGTTCAGCGGTACGTGACGTGACGTCTCACTTTATTTATTTACAGAGTTACTTTATTTCTCCTGCATCACTGACATTATAGCTAATCTAGAGAGCAAGCTAGGCTAATTAGTTAGCCGCAGCTAGCTAGTACTAGTAAAAGCGTTGTTATGGTTACAGTGTGTGCATCGCATGACCTGTTTTTTTTTTCATATCAGCAGTAAAAAAAACCTTTAAATGTGAAAGCAACCTTAGCAAGCTGAATTTTGTCCATCTGAGCTAAAACCTTTTTTTTTTTTTTTTTTGGAAGGCAATCACTCGGGAGTCGTGCTGAGCATCACATCGAGGGAACTGCACGGATACCTGAGCAGCTGATGCTCTTTAGCTCCGCCCACCAGAACGGAGGATGCCTTTAACTCCGCACACCTGAAAGGACAAAGCCGTTTAGGCCACGCCCACCTGTGACCCTAACACGCCCAGACAGGAGGAAAAGTGAAACTGCACATGTTAACCATCAGCACAGCAAAACCTCTCTCACCATCTGTCTCTCTCTCTCACAGTCTCTCTCTCTCTCTCGCTCTCTCACACACACACACACACACACACTGTCTCTCTCTCTCACACACACACACACACACACACACACTGTCTCTCTCTCTCTCTGTGTATCTCACTATCTCTCTGTGTATCTCACTGTCTCTCTCTCTCTCTCTCTCTCTCTCTCTGTGTCTCTCTCTCGTGCCCTCGCTCTCATACACTCTGTCTTTTTCTCTCCCTGTCTCTCTCTCACACATTTTCTCTCTCTCTCTCTGTCTCTCACTGTCTCTCTCTCGCTTTCTCTCTCTCTCTCTCTGTGAATCTCACTGTCTCTCTCTCTCTCTCTCTCACTGTCTCTCTCTCTCTCTTTCTCTCTCTCTCTCTCTGTCTCTCACTGTCTCTGTCTCTCTCTCTCGTGCCCTCGCTCTCATACACTCTCTGTCTTTTTCTCTCCCTGTCTCTCTCTCACACATTTTCTCTCTTTCTCTCTGTCTCTCTCTCACTGTCTCTCGCTCACACACTCTTTTTTCCTCTGTCTCTCTCTCTCATTCACACTCTCTCTCTCACTCTCCCTCTCTCTCTCACACACACGCTCTTTTTCTCTCTGTCTCTCTCTCACGCACACACTCTCTCTGTCTCTCTGTCTGTCTTTCCGTCTCTCTCTTTATCCATATGATTCTCTCCTTTTTGTCTCTTTAACTATCTCTTTCTTTGAATTATTAAATGCTCGAGAGAGTTCGACACACACACACACACACACACGGTGAGGACAGTCCACTCTCTGTCTTCTTTCTTCTCTCCCTCCTTCCTGTCTCTTGGGATGGTGGGATGTTCACAGCACGTACACTTTCACTGATGCCCAGGGACCATTTTTACTTCCTGTCACATGACTGGTCAGTGCACTCTGATTGGCTGTCTCCGAGAGTCTGCTACGGAATATAGAGGTCACTTTTTTTTAGATGTCTGTGGTGGTAATTGTGGTGTGTGATATTTTACCTTTTTCTTTATAAAGTCTCAAACCTTTCGTTCTTCCTTCCATTTTGTTCCTCGTTTTTGTTTGAGTTGATGTATAAATATCTTTCTTTCTCTCAGGCCTGGGTGGTGGCGTGGTCGGTCTGAAACCATGCTTTTTATGTTTTAGTACAAGTGGCAGTGAGGATGTGCTTAAAGTGTGTGTGAATGACCGGGATGAGCGTGTGATTCAGGAGTAGCCATGTTTATAGATACAGCCAAAGGGAACCATAGACAATAATTCCCCATTCTGCAATTTCTCTTTTTTCATCCACATTCTCAGCTTCTGATGCAATAAGGATTCACAGGATACCGTCCTCTACTGAGTCGAAAGGATAGAAAGATCTTCCTCACGCATGTTATTATATTCAGGAGAAATGCAGCAGGGTTTTTTTGTGGGAATTGTAAAAAGTTTTTGGAAGAAGGCTGGCAGATGGGGACTATAGCCAAAAGCCCTCACAAAGTGTTTGTTTGTTTGTTTGTTTGTTTTGCTTTACAGCACTATAACAGAAAGCCCTCTCTAAGACATATACAGTAATTGTTTGTTCGTTGGTTTGTTTAATTTGTGTTTGTTTGGTTGCTGATTTTGTTTGTGGCCTTTCTTTATGGGAACAGCAACAAAAAAAATCTCACAAGACGTTTGTTTGTTTGTTTGCTTGTTTTTGCTTTATAACACTAGAACATAAAGCCCTCACAAGACATATTATTTATGTTTGTTTGTTTGTTTGTTTGCTTTTGGTCTTTTTGGGGAGTCTTTGTCCCTGCAAGACATATTACTTTTTTTAATTTTTTGGGGGTTTTGTTTTGTTTTGTGGGAACTATAACAAAAAGCCCTCAAGACATATATATTTTTTTCATTTAAAATAATTTACTCTTATTACCGTAACAATGTTAGGAAAGTCGAATGGTGAAAAATTAGAAGGAATAAGACGGAAACAATGCATTATCCAAACGACTAAACCTTACTGATCTTATGATCTCCAGCGCAGTCCGTTATTTATTAGACGATGTAGCGATTAGAGTTTTGCAGGTGTGCTTTTGTACGTGCAAAGCCTATATTAGGCAAAATGTGATGAGAGTTCCCCTTTTATTTGGCTCGTGTATATAGATGTGTGTGTAGAAAACGTCCAGCTGTACATAGTCCCTTCCACAACTTCAGATTTCTCACTAAAGACCAAAACATGCAGTTTCCCGAGCGCCTTTCACTGGGGGAAGAGCTTTCCGACGTTCCCTAGGGCTAACACAGTTTGAATTCTCCAAATCGTTTCTCATATTTGTCTGTCGCCTAATCTAGATCATGTGCTAAGACGTTCCTCTTCATCTCGCTGCATCCAGAACGTTCACACAATAAACGGAGCTCTGTGTGAAATGCTGCACTCTTCCACTGTGTACGTGACGTCGTGTTATCCTGTTCATTTGTTCAACAATAACGGTCACTGCTCTTTCATTTGGGGGAATTTATGCAAACAGATTTGATGAACTCAGAGGTGTTTCTTTGTGTAACAGCTTGTCACTGGACTTGCACTGGTGTTAGGTTTCCCAAAAAAAAGACTCCATTTGAATAAAACGGAGAACTGGGTCTGCTTTTCCTTCATCAGACCATCATTCTGAATTTCCTCCTAAAAGTCTAACCGCGGCTTTATACTGTCTTTGGTTTAATTTTGGCCCTAATGTGAAACTAGAAAAGGAGAATTTTGAAATATTTTTGAGGGAAAATGTTTTTGTACCTCTTTATGCACATGTTTGGCTTAACAGTAGTTTATAGGTAATTAGGTAGGAATGTGCTGTTTATTTTCCCCCACACGTTTATGATGTGAGTAAAGGGAATAAGGGATGTCTTGCTCTTGCTGGATCTCAGCATAGGAGAGGCTTTGTTAAAATCGGCTGTTTCACATCAGCGTTTTTGTCCTTTGGGGTTTTAAGGTTTTAAAACTGAAGGAGGTTCCAGAGCCAAATGAGAGTTACGTTTCGAAACCTGACTGCACAGTTTTAGCGATTCTGGATTTTGTTTAATACGCTTTGTTTCTTTGTACGTGTGTAAATGACTTGAGATGCAGAAGGCGAACTGCACTTAACCCGTGTGGCTGAAAACACACACACACACACGCATTACTGTATAGGTTTGTTCTAATGGTTGGATCTGTTCAATAAAACATAATAATAATCAAAAAATGCTCTTGTCTGCATCTGTACTGTACGAGTAAGAAAATAAATCCCCATCAGCATCTCATTATAACAATAAAATCTTGTTATTTAAAAAAAAAACAGTGTGTTAAAACAAGAAAACGTCTCGGTATAACGAGAACGAGATAATACGAATGCTTTTCTCGTAATAACGAGATGCTAATGGGAATTTTCTTTTTTCTTGCCGGCACTTCTGGCACGCCTCTGGACTCCTGAGAGGCTACTTTTGATTTGTATTTCTGTAGTTTTTTGTCTGTGGGTTTAAAACTGACAACTTGGGCGCTTCGACACCTGAAATTCGATTCTTCTGTACAGATTTTTACTACAATAACAATTATAACTAAACAATAATGCAGTCGCAAGCATCGAGACTGATCACTTACTGTATGCACAAAGAAATGATAAAATCAGGAGAATCCCTTAAAGCCTGCACTGCGCAGATCTACAGCCACATTGAATGAAACGCCTCCTGAAGGAGCTCCAGCCGTGTAGCATGTCTATGATTGCGTCCTAAGAGACCTGAATTGATTCAAATTGAGTTTTATATAGCGTATGCTGGCACTTAATGAAGCCACACGATACTAAATCAAGGTCATGAAGTTAATAATGTGTTCACAAGATGTAGCCAGGTTTATCATGGCTTTCATTCGCTGTATTGATTTGTCGAATTAATGAAAGAAAGACAGTGGGTTTTTTTTGTTAATTCACTGTGTTGTTCTGTAAAGAAAACATCACCACAGTTTGAAGGATAAGCTGACTGAGTTGCTTATGTGCTACACTTACAAACTTCTAAGTTCATTCATTATTTTATCCATAAAAAAATTCAGTCCTTGAGATAAGCGATAAGCGATGTCTCTGATTAAGTGCGTCTCTTCCAATGTCCTCCATCGTTTCATGTTTATATATTTAATATTGGTCTGGAATGACATTCCATAGTGTTTTGAGTGTCTTTACAGCTAAAATATACAGTACATTTCATTGTAAAATACTGTAGTTACATCAAACTGTAAGACGGTGGCGCTGGACTTAACACTGCTCCTCACTCGAACCGATACCACGCAGGAAAAATCAGAGTCATGCTTAACTAAGACACGCCTCTGCTTTACTGAAACTCCGCCCTCGTGTACGTGACACTCACACAACTTCCGAATAGTGCTTAAGTCTGTAGGTTTGTCTGAGGTATGAATACAGACATGCACAATTTCAGTATTAAATCCTCACTGCATGCTTCACTCAAGTCTGAATACGACCCTTTATTTGTACACTCTACAAACAGTTAACCATCTACAGACCGTCCTAATTATATCTGAACAACATGTCAACAGTTTATCCTGTTGCAGCAAGGATGTCCTGTTGCTTCTCCTGGTTTCATCCTGTTCTCGCTCCCAGTGAGCCAATAAAGTGAGCCATTTCTAACAGTTCTCAATGTACTAAACATTTCATAATTAGTTTACAAAGAAAGGAAATGTTCAATATCTCGAATATTTAATATTCAAGATTCGGCATTATTTCTAGGTCCCTGTTTAAATGTAAGCAAATGTGTGATATTGAGCACGTTAACTGCTTTGTACAAAAAGTCAGATTTTCCTCATGTCTAATCTCTTCTACTGAAGAGTGTGTTCAGACGACACTCCGATGGATTTGATCTAAAATGGATCGTAAGGTTTTGCACAAACTTTTGGAGTCCATGCCAGCTCGAGTGCACATTAACGCAAAAAAGACGACGTAACAAATACTAAGAATCTCTGAAATTCATGTAAAAATATTTCAAAGTTTCTGCTTTTCACTCAAGTTGTTGTCAATGTTACACCCCTGAAAAAGGGGAGCGAATTAATCAGTCACACTTCACGATGCTTCTCCACTACGAACTTTATGCAT
>CM075006.1:1996580-2020045 GCA_037576675.1 Pangasius sanitwongsei
TCTGTCTCTCTGTCTCTCTCTCTCTGTCTCTCTCTCTGTCTGTCTCTCTCTCTCTCTCTGTCTCTCTCTCTCTCTCTTTCTGTCTCTCTGTCTCTCTCTCTCTGTCTCTCTCTCTGTCTGTCTCTCTCTCTCTCTCTGTCTCTCTCTCTCTCTCTTTCTGTCTCTCTGTCTCTCTCTCTCTGTCTCTCTCTCTGTCTGTCTCTCTCTCTCTCTCTGTCTCTCTCTCTCTCTCTCTCTCTCTCTGTGTACAACATTCCACCAACACCTGTAACGCACATTCATTTCACCCAGGAAGTGTTTCTTTTTTTTTTTTTCCTTTTTAAATAAGATAAATCTCTTCATCCTTTACTTCACTGAACCAGGCAGAGGCTGTCCATTCACCTGTAATATTTCATTCAGATCCTGATTATCTGCTGTCACCAATCACCGTGTACATTCCTGTATCTTATGACTAATTTAATGTGCATTATTATTATTATTATTATTATTATTATTATTATTAGCTGTGTGTGGTCACGGCTGCATGGTTCGCCAGCGACGCGGCTTCTCCTGTAGTCGTTCTTGTGATTGTTACATAACCTCCAGCTCTGACACTTTGTTACTAATCATTAATATATCCTTCATATCAGTATGTGAATATATAGTTAATATTAAATATATATGTGCAGAGGATTTTTGTGTAAATGAGGAAGAAGTTTCTGTTTCAATAAAATGTGTTTTCACCTCGCTTTGGGGATGTTGCACTCACGCTTTCTGTGTGTTTTGATTTCACCGATAACTTCATGTTAATGAGTGTGTGTGTGTGTGTGTGTGTGTGTGTGTGTGTGTGTGTTTCACTTGGCTGTTTTGTGCCTCGCGTGTGTTTCACCCAAACGCTCACAGATTATTAAACCACACTCTGCGCTAATTACTCGCTAATTTTTTTCCTCCACGCCGCTAACACACTGACTAATCGCCCTGACGCGTCTCAGCGGAGTTGTGAATTCACACTTCACATCGCGGATCTTAACTTCACGGAACGTTTCACGACAGCGGATATTCTTCTACATCTGACGAAAAACAAGGAAAAAGAAAATTATTACCCAATTTAAAGAAGAAAAAAAAAAAAGGACATAAACACAATAAATAACCAAAAAAAAAAAAACAAAACGGTTATATATCATGTGATATAGTGTATGATATATTATTACACCACAGCACTCTTGACTTCTGGATTCTGATTGGTCAGAAGGTGTTGATTAATTTTCTATAACAGCAGCTCTGATCGTTGTTGCTATGGAAACTATTTAAGCGAGCACAACCTGCATATATTTCTTAAACGTAATATCTGAATGTAAATGTTTTTACTACGTGCCAGTGAGAGTAACTTTAGTTTGACGGAGATGGTTTTGATCTCTCAGCCCATACCGTGACCTCTTCTGTGTGTGTGTGTGTTTGTGTGTGTGTGTGTGTGTGTGTGTGTGTTTTGGCATGTGGTGTGTTACGACACACTTGGAGTTGTTGGATGAGAAGCTCGGCTCAGAGGGAATTACATTCAGCTGTACAGGAACTCAACATGCTGGAGCTAGCAGAAGAACACTACATCATGGAGTGTGTGTGTGTGTGTGTGTGTGTGTGTGTGTGTGTTTAAAACCTGGTATCTTCAGAGAGGATTAATGACATCACAGTGATTTCCACTGAAAGATGTTAATGCTGCTCACATGGCTACAATCTGCACGATAACATCGGAGTAATCGGTGAAATTCGACATGAAATTCGCCCCAATTTCAGACTTTTTCAGTGCAAAGTGGGCGGGGCTAATCTTGGGTAAAGCTTGTGTAAGCTCCAGTCTCACCAGTCAAAAGGTTGAGGTCACCAATGCTATCAAAATTTGTCGTTTCAAGACAAAAAGCTAGCCGAGTGTGTGAAATTTAGCCTCGGGAGTGAGAGAAAGCTGACCTAATGAGCAAAAGCAAACCAAGTGTGTGAAAGCTAACTGAGTGAGCAAAAGCTAATCGTAGCATGTGAAAGGTAACCTAAAGCGTGTAAGCTAAGTGAGCGAGCAAAAGCTAATCGTGGCATGTGAAAGGTAAGCTAAAGCGTGTAAGCTAAGTGAGCAAGCAAAAGCTAATCGTGGCATGTGAAAGATAACCTAAAGCGTGTAAGCTAACTGAGTGAGCAAAAGCTAGCATAGCATGTGAAAGATAGCTTTGTGAGCTAAAGTGATCCTAGAAAACACTACCTAACCTGGCAGATAAAAACTAGCCTAGTGTGTGCAAGATAGCTTTTTCTCACCCAACAGGCTAACCTAGCATGTGAAAGAGAGCTTTGTGAACAAAAGCTGAATTAGCAAGTGAAAGCTAACCTGGCAGATACTAGCTAGCCTATAGTGTGTGAAAGCTAGCCTAGAAAGCACTAGCTAACCTGGCAGATACGAACTAGTTTAATGAGTAAAGCTAACATAGCAGATGAAAGCCTGGAAATCAATGCTAACCTGACAGATAAAAACTAGCCGAGTGTGTGAAAGCTAGCGTAGAGAACAAGATAAATCTAATTTAGGGAGTGAAAGCTAACCTGGCAGATTACAGCTAGCCTAGTGTTTGAAATATAAGCTAGCGAATGAAAGCTAATCGACCTAGTTTTTGAAAGATAACTGAACAAGCAAAAGCTTACCTAGCAAGCGAAAGGTAGTCTAGAGAGCGAAAGCTATCCTAACCTATGTGTGTATGAATGCACTCATGCCTGCCCTGCTAGACAGCTAAAGCTAGCAGCTAGCTTTAGCTGGCAACAACAGCAACAACAAGCTTTAGCAAAAAGCTTCACATGTAAGAAGTGACGTCTCAGAGCAGTGTGATGGAACTGTGCTGTAGGTGATCATCACCTCTCTTAATTTCTCACACTCTGTCTTTAAACTTTTAACAGAGCTAAGATAAGCCTTAAGATAAGCTAAGCTGAGCTAAGATAAGCCACTCGCTCCGACTTTCTAGCGTTAGACGTGTTTGTGCAGGTCGCTTCGTTCTGCAGATAAAATCCTTCTTCTATAAACACCGAGAGGAGTGAGATCTCCACCGAACTCTGACTAACTCACACAGCTGCTCTGAGGAATGCAGGAAATATCGCTCTGTTTATCTCTTCAAGTTCTAGCACATTTCTGGGAAAGGTGTGTGTGTGTGTGTGTGTGTGTGTGAGCATTTGCATGTAGTATGAAGTACATGTGAGCTGCTGGATGTTGTAATAGCAATGCTGAGGAGTGTGTGTGTTTTTTTTTATAGCTCTATCTATCTACATTCAGGTCCATAAATATTTGGACATTGACACCGTTATTGCTATTCTAGCTGTATGCTACCACAGTGTACTGATGAAATTTTGGATTTTTAGATGTTTGTATATATATTTTAAGGGACCAAAAGTAATGGGCCAATTGACTGCTCAGCTGTTCCATAGTCAGGTGTGTCATTCCTTCATTAATTCACTTGTAGTTAAGCAGATAAAAGGTCTGGAGGTCTTGGAATCTGTTGCTGTTATCTCTCAATGTGAAGTCCAAAGAGCTGTCACTGCCGGTGAAACAAGCCATCACTAGGCTGAAAAATCAAAACAAACTCACCAGAGGGAGAGCAAAAACA
Organism: Pangasius sanitwongsei; assembly: GCA_037576675.1. Lineage (NCBI taxonomy): Eukaryota > Metazoa > Chordata > Actinopteri > Siluriformes > Pangasiidae > Pangasius > Pangasius sanitwongsei. The sequence continues at coordinate 2,000,183 of CM075006.1, forward strand.
TTAGGTGTGGCCAAATCAACTATCTGGTACATTCTTACAAATAAAGAACACACTGGTGAGCTCAGGAACACCAAAACGCCCACATAAAACAGAAAGGTGTGGTAGATGACAGAAGAATTCTTTCACCGGTGAAGAAAAAAAACACTTCGTAACAGCTGACCAGGTGAAGAACTCTCTCCAGGAGGTAGGTGTTTCTGTGTCAAAGCCAACAATCAAGAGAAGACTTCACCAGAGTAAATACAGAGTGTTTAAACTACTGATAAGCCTCAAAAACAGGAAGCCCAGACTAGAGTTTTTCAGAAAACATCTAACATCCTATGGACAGATGCGACAAAGACCAGCTTGTACCAGAATGATGAGAAGAGAAGAGTATGGAGAAGGGAAGGAACTGCTCATGACCTGAAGCATACCACCTCATGGGTGTGTACAGCTACCAGAGAAACTGTTTCTCTTGTTTTTACTGATGATGTGACCGCTGACTAAATCAGCAGGATGTATTCTGAAGTTTATAGGATGATATTATCTGCTCACATTCAGCCAAATGCTTCAGAACTCATTAGATGATGCTTCACAGTGCAGATGGACAATGACTTGAAGCATATTTCGAAAGCAACCCGAGACTTATTTAAGGCAAAGAAGTGGAACGTTCTGTAATCACCAAGTCAGTCACCCGACCTGCATCCAGCTGAGCTGCATTTCACTTCCTGAAGACGAAACTGAAGACAAAACACCACAAGAACAAGCAGGAAGTGAAGACAGCTGCAGTAAAGACCTGGCAGAGCATCATGGGAAGAAACCCAGAATCTGGTCCTGTCTATGGCTTCCAGACTTCAGGCAGTCGTTTACTGCAAACGATTTACAGCCGAATATTAAAAATAATATTCATTATTTAATTTCTGCTCTAATATACTGTGGTAGACAGCAAAAATAACTCTATCTATCTATCTATCTATCTATCTATCTATCTATCTATCTGTCTGTCTGTCTGTCTGTCTGTCTGTCACAATGTTATGGTGATGCTGAGTCATTACTCATCTCATTTTCCTATACAGTATGCAGGGATTTTAAACAACTTTTTAAAAAGAAATTATATTCATAGTAAAGTTATTAATTTAACACATTTTTGTAATTCCACATTGTATGAATTCAGTTTATTATATAAGGAAGTGACGTTGAGACGATCAGTAATGAAGCGCGCACTGTATGAATGTAGTATTTCTTGTGTTTTGGAGCCACCTGCAGGTCAGATCCGTCACACACACACACACACACACACACACACACACACACACACACACACACACACACCCCTTTATATCCTCTATAGCAGCTGTAATATAATTGATCTGTTCTCTTCACACAGTGTTTTATCATTCAGAGCAAACAATAAAAAAGTTCTTCTATTCAGACTGATGATCATAAATCATCGTTTCACCGTCATTACTCTGCTACAGTACACAGAGTGCAGACGCTGTTATTCCGCAAGGAGCAGGAAACTGAATCCCGAAGAGTTTCCTAATGGACAGTGCATACACATGGCCTTTAGGGTATAATCATCCGAAAATATTCAGATATAATCTACACTAATAACTAGCAGCTAGTTCTGTGTTCCAGTTTGCTAGAGCTGATATTTCAGAGTTGACTGGGTCCTTTTCAGGAAATAGGATACAGAACCTGTTGTTGTTGTTATTTGATAATAAATAGTGCAATTTGAGAATATCTAACTTTCTAAAATAAGTGACCTAACACCTAATTTTAATTCAGTTCAATTCAAGTTATTTGTATAGCACTTTTAACATTGTCACAAAGCAGCTTTACAGAAGTATACAAACTCAGGATATGAATTTATCCCTAATGAGCGAGCCAGAGGTGACGGTAGCAAAGAAAAACTCCCTGAGACATCATGAGGAAGAAACCTTGAGAGGAGCCAGACTCAGAAGGAAACCCATCCTCATCTGGGTGACACCGGATAGTGCGACTATAAACCATTCCCTTCTGTAACTGTGTACTACATGGACAAATAGTGCGATTGTGCAACCAGTAAACTCATTACAGCTTACACACGAAGTCTATTTTGTTGAAGTTATCAACTGTTCACTGATGGAGACTTGAGAGCAAATCTGTTTGTGGGAATTGCAGTCCTGAAGCTATCAAAGCAATTGAAGTCCAAAGCCATCTTCATGGTTTTTAAGTGGTACCATCCACAGTAAGCTCATGGATCTTCAGCCTGTCCGAGTGGGTCATCCTCAGCAGCAGCAGGTGGTGTCCAAGCGATGAGAAATCCTACCAGAAGGAGGGCATCAGGAGAGCAGAATTTTATTATTATTTTAAATAATAAAATATACAGATTTATAATTTGCAATTAAAATGATGTATTTTAACTATCAATTAACCAATTAATTATCAACAATCATCAATTAATAATTACAACACGATGTCTTCCTATCAGAACCTCTTCGGAAGCGAAGAACCTTCGAGGAACCTTTTTTGTTCCTCCTTCTGTCGTATTTCATTGCTCTGTGACTGCACACTGTAGGGTTTTTATTAAAATAAATCATACTTACACACAGATATTTGTTCTTAGCTGAGTGGTAGCAGAAGCTGGATAAGAAATCTCAGCTTTAATATAAATGTGTGTGTGTGTGTGTTGTGTAGATCCAGGACTTTAAAGTGTTTAAGTGCTGTTCCTGATTAAACATACACAGTGTTTGCTTTAGGTAATCGTTATAAACACCCTCGGTCCCTCTCTGTACGCGCACACACACACACACACACACGCACACACGCACACACACACACTTCCCTGGTGTTAAAATACCAGTGCTGTTTATAGACTCATTCTCACACAGTGGCACTTTTAAAGTTCACTTCCTGACTCTAAACACCTGCTCGAGTCTAATTAAAAGCCGAGCTCTGTGCATTATTGATGAACACCCGGACGTCTAAAGTGCACACTCCTTCACCCACTTTTTCCCGAGCTTTGGCTCGTTGGGAAAAGGTCAGGCTTCCCGTAGTGTGATCTTCAAACCTTTATTTAGCTTAAATACAGGTTTCAGCTCACTCCCTTCTTCCCCGTGCACTCAGGTGACGAGTTTATTCTCTCAGCTACGTCTCAGCGTCTACCTAAAGATCAGTGAGATTACTGGAGATAGTACCACTTAGAAACCATAAAGATGACTAAAGACTGCAGTTGCTGCGTACAGGTTTACACTCAAGTCTCCATCACTGAACAGTTGGTAACTTCAGCTTAAACAAATAGACTTCATATGAAAACAACAATGAATTCAGAAATAACTCTGATGCTCATATTCATAAGCTGCTCATAAGCTCACAAGTTCCTGGTTACGCAATTGCAATTTTTGACTCTGTAGTACACTGTAAGACATTTTGGGTAACATTAGAAACGAAAGTTCACCTGCTGCCTTAAAAACATGAGTAAACTCAACTCACTGTTTCAACTCAGTCAGGTCAAGACAGTGACTCAAAGACAATGATCCAAAGTCAAGACAATGACTCAAAGACAAGACAGTGACTCAAAGACAATGATCCAAAGTCAAGAAATGACTCAAAGACAATAATCCAAAGTCAAGACAGTGTCTCAAAGTCAAGACAGTGACTCAAAGACAATGATCCAAAGTCAAGACAATGACTCAAAGTCAAGACAGTGACTCAAAGACAATGACTCAAAGTCAAGACAGTGACTCAAAGACAATAATCCAAAGTCAAAACAATGATCCAAAGTCAAAACAGTGTCTCAAAGTCAAGACAATGACTCAAAGACAATGATTCAAAGTCAAGACAATGACTCAAAGTCAAGACAGTGACTCAAAGACAATGATCCAAAGTCAAGACAATGATCCAAAGTCAAGACAATGACTCAAAGTCAAGACAATGACTCAAAGACAATGATCCAAAGTCAAGACAATGACTCAAAGTCAAGACAGTGTCTCAAAGACAATGACTCAAAGTCAAGACAGTGACTCAAAGACAATGATCCAAAGTCAAGACAGTGACTCAAAGTCGAGACAATGACCCAAAGTCAAGACAATGGATTACTTTAATTTTTGAAAACTTAAAACTTGAGTTCAATATCCAAAACATAAGGTTCACATAACTTAATGGAGCTCTCATGTTGCACCCAGATGAGGATGGGTTTCCTTTTGAGTCTGGTTCCTCTCAAGGTTTCTTCCTCATGTCCTCTCAGGGAGTTTTTCCTCACCACCGTAACCTCTGGCTCACTCATTAGGGATAAATTCATACATTTACAATTCACATCCTGAATTTACATATTTCTGTAAAGCTGCTTTGTGACAATGTACAATTGAATTGAATTGAATTGAATTTAAGCACTTTTATAGTTTCACAATTCAGTTCATTTAAAATTTGTATACTGTAGCACTTTTATTTTATACTTACAGCTTTACCTCTGACTGTTACAAAGTGCTGACACTGGAGACTCCTTCCATCAATGACAATTAAACATCTCCTTACTCTGTAAAATATATATTTTTTTAATTTGTTTATGTAGAGTGTTGTTTACATGAACGAGCTGTTACTATAGAAACGATAACATATTGGAACGAGCGCGTTAATATAGACCTGCTACTGTTAGAGCTGCTGTTATAGAAAATGAATCACCACCTTCTGACCAATCAGAACGCAGAATACACACACAACGCTGTTTTATATCTATATAATGTTATTAGGTTTTAAATTTGATGATGCTGATTACGCTGCTTCACTAGCTTGCTTTAGATGGTGCTGTAAAGGATTTGTGATTTGTTTTCTTTCGTTTCTTTGTGATAAGACACACCGAGCACACTGCCAAGAGAGCTGCACAGAGCTTCTGTTGTTGTTGTTGTTGCTGTTGTTGTTGGTTTTGGAGGAAGCTGCAGGTGATTTTGCCGCCGTCGTTTTAATGAAAGATGAACGTGATAAAGGTGACGGAGGGACAAATATCCGGTAACCTGAGCCAAAATTCCTGATCCTCCGGCTCTAATCTGTGATATTAAAAAGCAGAGTGGATGTGTAATGCAGACTCTTTTCTCTGTGCTGATGATGGTGGGTGTGTGTGAAGCACACACTGACCACGACCATGCTCCTATCCTGTATCGCAGATAGCTGCTTATTGGACTTAATGCAGTTACACAGAGAGAGAGTCGAGTGCTGATGCACTGGATGATCAAAGTGCAGTGTGGAAGTCATTGTTTCATCCTCTGTGTGGTGCACTTTTATGAGGAGTAGCGTACAAAATCTTAAACCGCTCACTGTCGGTGGTTACAGATGATTATTTTAATGACCTACATGTGTAGTGCACTGATGTAGGGACTGAGCCATTATTTTTGCACAATGCGTAGCCAAGAAATCCAAAATGACACATTTATGTATCCTGTATGTATCAGGGGTATAACTCAATGTTGTTGACTGTATTTGTTTCTGTTTAGTGCTCAGAATATTCGTATCTGTTTTCACATTCAGATTTAAACTTTAAAAGGGGCGTGGCCTATAAAGGAGAGGTTTTGTTTTCTTTCAATAAGGTTACTACATACAGCTTTTTTTTTTTTTTTTTTTAAATCTTCCGTCTAGCGTGACTGAATGAGCAAGCTAGCCGTTTCAAAGCAGTGATGTCTTTCCCCAAAACGAGACGCTGATTGACAACAAGAGCTGTTTAATAAAATTTGATCAGATGGACTTCTGTTTTTAGCTTTGTTACATTTCAGAAACTTCACTGGACTCAATATCGGACTGTTATGAACCTGAGACACACTTACGGTGCTGCTGCGAGTCAAAATGGCGTCCTTTAAGCCACGATTCGTTGTAACGACTGGATGATTTTCTTTTAAAAACGACAAGCACGACTTAAAGATGATGCAAAACGTGCATTGAATATTTTACACTGAAGTAATTAAATGATTCTGCTTTGGAGAACCTGCAGAGGTATGCTGGGATATGTGGAGCAATGATTTTTTTTTTTTTTCTGCACAGAAATGTGGTATAAATCAGGCAAAAATATCATAAAGACGATGCACAATATGTGTCATGATATATAGTATAGGATATACTGTATATCTAACAAACCTCCATCAATACTGTAATGTTGCATTAAAAAATAAACTTTTAAAAATGTATTTCATGCTTTTATTTATTGCTTTTATGTATTTAAGACTGAAAAAAGAGAAGGATTTTTTTTAACTGCTTAAAAGAGCTTACTATTTTTGCCATTTTAAATATTCCAGCAGTAGAAAACTTTATCAGATCAGCTGCTTGGTATTTTAAAAAAATCTAAACATATGATAGAAGACATCACGATATCTGAGAAAAGTGTATTGTGACACAATTTATCACAATATCGATATTAGAACATCATACCCCTCAGTGCTGGTAGTGTTTAGTTCAGGCAAAAAAAACCAAAAACAATAGTATATCTTCTATTGGTATGTTTGTTCTGTAAGCAGGGTTGCCAGGTTCAGCGTATAATATCAGCGTATTGCAGATAGATACTACAAATCACAAATGCGCTGGTAATCCACTGTAAACTTCTTTCCCCTGAAATATCTACCTGTTTCTATTCGTGAACTTTTTGGGCTAGTTTTGAAAGTTATGTGTGAGCTGTAGTTAATTATGCTGAAACCTGGCAACCCGGCAAGCTGTTCTTTAAAACTCTAAAAACAAAGTAAACACCTTGTGCTTGCGTGAGTATTTTTGTCGTCCTGTAGGATCCTCACCTGCTGTGAAGGTTTTAGGCAGGAGAGAAAAAACCCTGAAAAAAACAGAATACTCCTCCTTCTGTTCGTATCTGTATTAATATTCGTTTAGGGCGTGTTATCTGTTCCATATCAATAACATATCCGTATTCGCTTACACTCGCAATATACACAGAGTTCAGGAGCCACTATTTCGCACGCCGTGAGTGGACACGTGCAGGATGTAGGAAGCTGAATCCCAGACCACTCCGTACTGGAAATATCAGGAACGATGTAAAGTAGACGAGACGCTGAGTAACCGTACGCTCTGCTGTAATTCCAGTGTTGAGTCTATTTTGATGGAATATCTAGAATTAGTCTGTATTTCAAGCAGTCAGTCCCAAATATTTCACGTGATGGCGTGAAAAACATGTGAAGATGCATTTCGACATGTTACGACCTCAGACTGCAGACGTGAATTCAAATAAACACATATGAATTATTAAGGAATATCTCTCTCTCTCTCTGTGTGTGTGTGTGTGTTTGTCATTTTAAAGCAAAGCACCATGACTGTTACACAGCGCTGACACTGGAGACTCCTTCCATACATGTTAAATAAACGTCTTCTTAAAGAAAACCTCACCATATCAACTATTAATACGTTCAACACATTTAAAAAAAAAAAAAAAGAAATCATTTATTATTAGTCCTAGATCGTACAAGTCGCTGCCTGTGAGCTGTTACTATAGAAACGATAACGTGTTAAAACGAGCGTATTTAAACACGCTGTGGTGCAAAACGCGATCGCACAAAATAAACAACTCTCTGAGAAATCACGTCTATATAACGAAACTCGTGTGTGCGATTTTACACGAGTTCTTTTCTGAGACCGACGATGGCACCTCAAATCATCATCGCTTTAAATACAACATATTAGCATTTTTATTTCCACACACACACACACACACACACACACACACACACACACACGGAGAGGAGTGTGTGGAGAAGAAAGCAGCAGGAGAAGAAAAGCTTTATTAGTATTAAAGGATTACATTTTATTACATTAGCTTTTTCATTATTTATTTCTCCTCAAAATGTAATTAAAATGAAAATGGATTACATGTGCACACACACACACACACACACACACACACACAGTTCTTTCAGTGCCCCCCCCCCCCCTCCCCCCTATCATCCAGGTGAAATAAAAGCAGGTATTAATACTCAGGGAAATGTGATGTGCTTCAACACAACCCTGATTTTTTTTTTTCCCAATTTTTTTGTCCTTTTCTTTTTATATCTTTTCCCTCAAACTGAAACAGTGATATGATCTGTCTATGTTTCATAGACAAATAAACACTCTAACCCTCTCTCTCTCTCTCTCTCTCTCTGTCTATCTCTCTCTCTGTCTGTCTCTCTTTCTCCCTTTCAATTCAATTCAATTTTATTTGTATAGCACTTTTAACAATGGACCATTTTTGTCTCTCTCTCCCTTTCTTTGTCTCTCTTTCTGTCTCTGTCTGTTTGTCTTCCTTTCTGTCTCTCTGCCTTTCTTTTTCTCTCTGTCTGTGTGTTTCTCTCTCTTTTTCTCTCTATTATCTATTGTTGTTATTGTTAGTCTATTGTTTGTCTCTTTCTCCTGGTTGTCTGTCTGTCTCTGTTTCCCTCTTTTCCTCTCTCTCTCTCTCTCTCTCTCTCTCTGTATCTCTCTCATGCTCTACATATCTCTGTCTGTCTCTGTCTTTTGCTGTCTCTCTCTCTCTTTTCTCGGAGTGAATGGTACAGTGTCACCGCTGTCACTTCTCACTAATAAGACGGGGTGGAAATTGAGTCGCGTGACGCTGTTTTTGTCTCGGTATGTGTTTCTCCTTTTATCTTCCGTCAAGTTTTCCGACATCTTCAGGACAGAGGAGTGTACGCTTTGTGGTTTCTCGGTAACATGACATGCTGTATTTTTTTTTTTGGCTTATTAACTTCAAGAGGGAGAAAAAAAGCGAGGCTGGTTTATAGCTGCTATAACGTAAGTGAGAACAGAAACTAACTTGTTTCTTAGATTAAATGTAACTATTAATGGATAAAAAGTATGACATGCTGTTCTTTAATAAATAAAAGATTGTAATGGTTAGCAAATCGGCACAACTTCTGTGAAATAAACAGAGATAAACAGAATCATCAAGCTAAACTCGGTCTGGTGGTCAGGATACTCAGGCTCAGGGTCAAAGGTCATTTCTGAGATTGTTGTGCTTCATTTCTTAGTGCAGCAGTGTTTCATTTCTGAGGGATTTGTTAAACATTCGACTATTAAACATCATCTTTATTTCTTTTTCTGATACAGTGTGCATATGTGTGGTGGATAAAAGAGGAATGGTTGAAGCAGCATCTGTCCTCTTTCTTCTCGTCTCCCCTGTGTAATTACGCAGCACAATGGCAGTGGGAGGCGAGCCCCTTCGCTCCATCACGCTAATTCAATATAAATGTAAATGACCACGCTGAGAGAATAAAGAAACCTCGATCTGTTTACACGTCTAATCACAATAAAAGCGTGCTGAGTGAAATATGAATGCGAGATGCATCACAATTATGTGATAAGAGAGACGGAGGAGGGGGCAAGTGCCGTGTTTAAACCACACGTTTGTGTTCTTACATCTTGATGAAGCGTAGTTACTGTTACTCTTACTGTTACTCTTACTGTTACTGTCACTGTCACTGTTACTCATACAGTTACTCTTACTGTTACTCTTACTGTTACTCTTACTGTTACTGTTACTGTTACTCTTACTGTTACTCTTACTGTTACTCTTACTGTTACTCTTACTGTTACTGTTACTGTCACTGTCACTGTTACTCTTACTGTTACTCATTCTGTTACTGTCACTGTTACTCATACTGTTACTCATACTGATACTCTTACTGTTACTCATTCTGTTACTGTTACTGTCAGTGTTACTCTTACTGATACTCTTACTGTTACTCATTCTGTTACTGTTACTGTCACTGTTACTCTTACTGTTACTCTTACTGTTACTGTCACTGTCACTGTTACTCATACAGTTACTGTTACTCTTACTGTTACTCATTCTGTTACTGTTACTGTTACTCTTACTGATACTCTTACTGATACTGTTACTCTTCCTGTTACTGTCACTGTTACTCATACAGTTACTGTTACTCTTACTGTTACTCATTCTGTTACTGTTACTCTTACTGATACTCTTACTGATACTGTTACTCATTCTGTTACTGTTAGTGTCACTGTTACGCATACTGTTACTCTTACTGTTACTCTTACTGTCACTGTTACTCTTACTGATACTCTTACTGATACTATTACTCATACTGTTACTGTCAGTGTTACTCTTACTGTTACTCATTCTGTTACTGTTAGTGTCACTGTTACGCATACTGTTACTCTTACTGTCACTGTTACTCTTACTGATACTCTTACTGATACTATTACTCATACTGTTACTGTTACTGTCACTGTTACTCTTACTGTTACTCATTCTGTTACTGTTAGTGTCACTGTTACGCATACTGTTACTCTTACTCTTATTGTCACTCATACTGTTACTGTTACTCTAAGTGTTACTCTTAGTGTTACTCATACTGATACTGTTACTCTTACTGTTACTCTTACTCATACTGTTAGTAATACTCTTACTTTTACTCTTCCTGTTACTGTCACTGTTACTCATACTGTTTCTCTTACTCTGTGTTACTCTAAGTGTTACTCATACTGTTACTCTTAGTGTTACTGTTACTCTTATTTGCTACTTTTACTCACACTGTTACATTTACTGTTACTCATACTATTACTCTTACTCATAGTCTTAATCTTACTGTTACTCACTGTTACTGTTACCATCCTGGAGTGTTTTCTTCCTCTTATACCAACAATTTACCAACAATTACAATTTATTATTTATTACAGAACAATATCATATTTTTTATCCATTTATAGTCGAATTTAATGTTCTGTGATACAGGTTAGTTCCAGTTATTGCTCATGATACAGTCATTCCCTCACCAGCCTCTGTTTTCTCTTTATTGAAGTTAATAAGACAAAAAAAGCAGCTTGTCTTGTTCCCGAGAAACCACAAAGCATAAACTCCTCTGTCGTAAAGTTACAGATTTATCTCTGACAGTTACAAAGCACTGACACTGGAGACTCCTTCAATAAATGTTAAATAAATGGCTCCTTATAGACAAATTCACCGTATCAACTATTACACTTTTTTTAAAAAAAAAATTCATGTGGATCGTCGCTGTACAAGTCCCTGTGAATGAGCTGTTAGTATAGAAACGATAACGTATTAGAAACAGCACATTAATATAAACCTGCGCTACTGTCAGAGCTGCTGTTCTAGAAAATTAACCAACACCTTCTGACCAATCACAATACAGAATTCATCAGTGCTGTGGTGTAAGTGCTAACAGTTTTAGGTTAGTGGAACATTTTCAGTTTTAAGAACGTTCAATTTGTGGTCGAAGGACATTTTTCCCTAAACGTTCCTACAACATTACTGCAACATATTTTGCTGTCAGAAAATGCAGTGATGTTCCTTTTTGTCCAGCTGGGAATGTTGTGTGAACGTCATCTAAAACATCTATCAGTGGGTTTTACGTTCTTGATCAGCACTGCACAGATTTATAGAGGAACAAGCAGGACATTTAAAATGTTTTAACATTTCATATTTAATCTTAAAGACTCTAGGCTTTTATTTATTTGTTCTTTTAATTTTTTTTTAAGCTTTTTTTGAATTTTTTTTACTTTCATTATATATTTTTCTACACATGTTGCTGTTTTGTAATAATTTCTCTCATTTCTGTTTCTGTAAACGTTACAGAGCAGCTGTTGGCAAGAAACGTTTCCTCTGGGATGAACAAAGTCTTACCTTTAATGGAGCTTATAAATGCTGATAAATGTATTTGAATATGAACGTCATATATTTGAATGATATACACATCAAATAAAAATAAAATCACTGTGGTGTATTTAATAAATTTACATTTTTGACAATGTTTATTTTATTTTATTTATTTAATTTTTTTTGAACATACAAGGGGTAAGCCTTTACATACATACATATATATATATATATATATATATATATATATATATATATTAATTCAAAATGAAGGGCTATGGTTTTGAGATTTTTAAGTGCAGATGTGAGAAAGGCCGAAGGTGAAGCGCGCAGGATTTCCAGGGAAAATTACACACTTTTCTATACAGCACGTGTACTGGTGTATATTTATTACAGATCTCTATCTGTCCATTTTCACACAGATATCAGCACTCCGAGTGCCCTGCCTGGCCCCGCCTCTCACTCCCGTTACCTTAGAAACGCCGCAGACGAGGATGATGGGGAAAAAGGAAACACCAGAGGTCTGATGTAGAGTCCATACATCATCCCCTCAGCTGATTTATCAACAAATGATTCACTTCTTAATGCTCGTTAGTGAAAATATGTCACGCAGATATTTCTAAAGTCCTCAGATTTTTAAAAAAATGTTTCGTTCTCTTGCAGGATTTTTCGAAAACAGGAGAAAGAAACACTGGCGATCAGACTCGGACAATAAAAAGAAGCTAAATCCCCGTCTGGCACAACGGATCGGCTCCTGGTTCTGAAGTTTCACTGCAGCACTTTGTGGATTTTTTTTTTTTTTTTAAAGAGCGATGATAAAAACACAGAAGAGCGGTAGAGTGTGTATTATACTATATTATAGTTCTCCTTTTGAAATCAAAATGCCTTCACATGACTGAGTTTCCCTCTTGTATCTGGTTAATGTCACTACTTGGGACTTTCTAAGGGCATTTTTAAGAGTTTTAGTCGCCCAGACATTGTAATATTATCATTGGAAATGGAGATTTTATTTTTTATTATTATTTTTTTTAAGTGAAGTGAGGATCTGAAAACTTGCCACATTATTCAATCATTCTCCAAAAAGTGCAGCGATTCGTGATCATGAGACCGAGAGCATTATTTATTAAAGGGTGTGTGTGTGGAGATGTGTGTGTAGCGATATGACAAAAATATCATAACCATTTATGAAGTAATTCATTTCTTTTTGTACGTTTAACAATTTTAAAGATTTAGAGAATTTGAACAAAACTGTAACAGTAAATCAGCTACTTCCGATCAGAGTTTGTTATAAAATAAATGTTATAAAAATATATTGCAATATCTAAAAAAACTAATGATCACATTGATAATTTATTGTCATATTGCTCAGCACTACACAATACAAACACAATCAAACCTGATAAACGACCATAAATAAGCGTGCACGCTGATTTATATTGCCTTAATGAATACGTAATTTGGCGCGTTTGCACCCGAAAGTGTAAAATAGTGGGCGGAGTCAATGCAAATTGGTTAATTTCTCAGCTTTAGTGTGATTTACCACAACCTAAAACTCACTTCAAGGAACAGAGATTGTAAATTATAATTATAATATAATTACGTACAGTGAAAACCGAAGGGCAGAAATGAATAAATGAATACTGAAGGGCAGGTAATAAATTTGCAGAAGTCTGTTTCTGTCATTTTAAGACAAAAAATATCTTAATAATAACAACAACAACAACAACAACAATATTTCTCAATAGTAGAGCTAATATTACATTATTATCTCTTTTTTTTTTTTTTGTAAAACATCCATGTGCCTGCAGTTTATCTAATTTATTTGGGACGTTTCTAAAATCATGGTTCTAGCGTTTATGTACACGTTCTGAATGCATTTTAATCGACAAAACAGATGCAGGAAAATGCTTTAAGTACTGAAACATTCAACAATACAGACATCTGATACAGGAACATAAAGGATGTACAGTAAGAATGATATCTGCTAGTTACACTCTTAGTGAAAAGGTTCGTTAAGGGTTCTTTGGATGAAAAGATTGGGTTCTTAGCATCCTAAAAAAACGTAGTCATAATCATTTCTGATAGAGAAACACTCTATCAGTTCTAAGGTTCCACATAGTACCTTTAAGGAGGAGCTTTAAAAGTACTGAATGATTTCAGAGTGTATTTAACACACACTTCCTGTCTGTAATGAACATCTCAGTTGTACAGAAATCGTATTACTAAAAACTGTAGAAACACTAAAGGTGTGAATCGTGTGGAACTTTCTGGAGAACCCAGATCTCACCGTTTATCACCGTTTCAATCTAAATATTCAGATTATAAACTGCTGTTCCTGTTTATATCCTCTGTATACTGCATCTACTGTATACGCTATGTTTATTTGTAGAGTTTTTTTTTTTTAAATAAGAAAAAAAAAAACATTTTGTCTTAGACTGGTAAAGTTCTCTATTTTATCTATAAAGACTTTTGTGAATACATTTAGATTTATATTTAAGCTTCCTATATAAACAATATGCTAAATAGATTTTGAAACAATAACAAATGCTTTTACAATTTTCATTTTCCATTAAAAAAAAAAAACCTGTACACTAAATGATTGTGTTCGCTGACTGACTCGATCCGTAACTAATTCATTATTAATTATTAATTTATTTACAAATATTTGTCAACTATTTGTCAAAGTACAAACAAAACAAATACAAAAAAAAAAGATATTTTAAATATTTAAAACAATATTTAAAGATTCTCAATGCTTCTTTCTGCTTTTATTTATTTATTTATTTATTTATTTATTTTTATTTATAGATGATGGAACTTTAACATCCTCAAGGAAAATGCCGTAAATCAGGAGTGGAATGGAAAATTCAAATCACAGCCTGATCGTTTTTCATCACAGCTCAATAATCTGCTCCCGATTTCAAGAGGAGGAGAAAATCCTGAAAGCCGAACATTTTCTCTAAGCGGACTTACAGACTAGACGTTCTCTTCTTTCTGTCACTTAGCTTCAACACCTGGCGTAAACGATCAGACCGTTCCAGTTCTCCCGATCTGTAGGAATGTAAGCGGTCATCTCCCTGAGGGTTTAAACACATTTTTATAAAATAATAATCCCTTTGTAGACATGCCAGCTCATTTCTTATTTCATTCGGTCTTAATTTTTGTGATGTGGCTTAAAACGTTCATTATTACGATTTTCATTTCATCCACGTGAGACGTAGGGTTTGCGATGTTTGACCCATTGCTACATTTTTTTCTCTTTTTTTTTTCCAGCTAAATGTGTAATTGCAGATTTGCATTTGTGTATTTTGTGGGCGTCAGTGAATGCTAATGAGCCGAGTCGGCAACACGCTTTGCACTTTACAGGTGATCAGCGTACGCACATGACTGCGAAGAAAATCAGCCCTTCTGACACTCTCGTAAATCCAGCAGAATATTTCAGTCCGGTTTGGTTCACACACACACAGTGACACACGACTTTACGAAAAGATTGATGAATGAGCTCCAGTATTGTCACGTCTGAATTCCGGTCCCTGTTCAAAGACATTTACTGAAGTCTTTAAGTGTCTTCTGGACCACAGTGAACTCTCAGAGGAAGCGTTCTGAGAGCAATACGAGTGGGATTAAGCGTTCATCATCGTGAAATGTGTAACTGATAAAATCATGGATGATGTACTGAAGGCGATAAATCAGCACTTTTATTCAGACAAGATGAAGTACGGAACAAACCACTGTGTTGTGCTGCTGTAGTAGCGCTGCGATAAAGCAGGGTTCCTCTTCTGTCTATAACAGAACGTCCTCAAGTGTTTTATTTCTCTTGTACCACAGCAATTCCCAATGATTACAATGTTTAACACCATGTCTTTATCTGTTTATAGGTACACTGAATGTTTTTATCATATTACATGCAAGCGGCAGACCCGACTATCCAAACAGGACCGAAATGATCAAATTGCAGGGTTGATTTTAAATTTAAAAAAAAAAAAAAAAAAATAGTAGGAAAAAACGTAAACATGGCCGATCCATACGGACATAAAATAGTGGAATTACTCTACGTCCCAATATAAATCTAATCTCACCTGAATCGGGCTTAAAATAGAGTTTATTACAGTCTGCTGCTCTCTCTAGCACATTATTAACATCAATTTCATTTTTTATTCAATTTCAAGGCATTTTTGCTTTACAGAACTTAGGAGCTTAAGGCATATTTTCTACAGAACTGTATACCTACAGAAGCCTAGCATGAGGTCATCTTTAAGCTAAATGGCATTAAATACCACACACACACACACACGCTGCTGCTTTATTACAGAAATTGACAACTAAAAATTCTTACATATAGATGTGTTTCACACAGAGTATTTATAGTGTGACTGAATTGAGGTCAGAGGTCACAGGCTGAAGCGCTGAAATGGAACGAAGGCTAAAAGAGAAAACTAGAGAAAGTCCTGCATTATTTATCCACTGAAATGAAAGCATGGGTTCTCACTGCTCGGTCAACACAGGCTTTAATCTCAGGTCTGGGTTTAATCTCAGGTTTATTAGGGGAGATTTATTTTTGTTTCCTTTTAAGAAAATAAAGGAAGGAAACATAGATGTAAATCACATGCTGAATGTTCCTGACTATAATACTGTATAATCCTGTAGTATTAAACACTGACCTGAGATTAAACACAGACCTGAGATTAAACACAATCCTGAGATTAAACACTGACCTGAGATTAAACACAGGCCTGAGATTAAACACAATCCTGAGATTAAACACTGACCTGAGATTAAACACTGACCTGAGATTAAACACAATCCTGAGATTAAACACAGACCTGAGATTAAACACAATCCTGAGATTAAACACTGACCTGAGATTAAACACAATCCTGAGATTAAACACAATCCTGAGATAAAACACAGACCTGAGATTAAACACAATCCTGAGATTAAACACAGGCCTGAGATAAAACACAGGCCTGAGATTAAACACTGACCTGAGATTAAACACAGGCCTGAGATAAAACACAGGCCTGAGATTAAACACTGACCTGAGATTAAACACAATCCTGAGATTAAACACAGACCTGAGATAAAACACAGGCCTGAGATTAAACACAATCCTGAGATAAAACACAGACCTGAGATTAAACACAGGCCTGAGATTAAACACTGACCTGAGATTAAACACTGACCTGAGATTAGTAGGTAAACAAATAAATAAAGCAATTACATAAATAAATAAATGAATAAATAAGCAAAAACTAACTAAGTAACTAACTAAAAAAATAAATAAGCAAGAAAGTAAGTAAAATAATACATAAACAAACAAACAAATAAATGAATAAATCAGCAAAAATTGGCAACTAACTGAATAAATACATACATAAATAAGCAAGCAAATAAGCTAATAAGTAACCAACTAACTAACTAACTAATTAAAAAAGGAAATAACTAATTAACTAAATAAGTTACTAAATAAAATTTAAATAAATAAGCAAGTAAGCAAATTAATAAGTAAGTATGTAAATAAATAAGCAGGCAAATAAAAATAAATAAATCAATCAATCAATAAAAATAAAAGTTTTGTCTGTATTTTATTATTATTATTATTATTATTATTATTATTATTATTATTATTATTATTACTTGTCAGTTAAATTAAACCTCTCCTTCTCCACTCGTGCGCTGCTGTATAAATGTATAAATGTTCTTCAGTGTTACTCGAACATCGCGACTCACGACTCAAATCCGAAACCCAATAAATGACTCCAGACTTCCACCGAACCCAAACTCAACGTGAAAACGTGTAAAGGCGTCATTTCTACACGTCATTTCTGCTGTAAAAGTTTCATATCTGTTCTTGCTTCTGAGCCGCGATGGACGAGTGACAGCTAATCACTTCCTGCTTCTCCATGAACAGACAGATTAAACAGCTTTTTAAATGGTACGATAATTGCTAGGTGACAGGAAATGACATCAGCACCCATGCTTTTAGCAGCTGTCTGTGAAGCTCTAGGCTCGGCGCAGGAAAAGCTGCCGTCTGTGTGTAAGCCTTGTATATCTGCTGGGTTTTAGGATGATGACCCGTTCTCTGCTTTTTTGTTGTGTTGTAATGTGCAGTGTGGACACTAGGAGGCGCTGTTGATCAGGTCTGAGAGCACACACACTGAGGATGATGGGAAATCACTGACGTGCAGTCAGTGAGATTTTATATTACATCTCAGATCTCAGCGTTAATACACACTGTACGGAAATACTGCAGGTTCACAGATTCATACGCAATCTATAGATCTGATATCTGAACGTGTTATTAATAAGAAAATTCAGTATAATCCTGGAAAGTCTTAGTCTTGTAGCTAATCCTGACTATTTTAGTTTAGCGTTGAGGTTTAATAACAGGACTGGAACAGAACTTTATCATAAAACTACAAGTGAATGATTACTGATGTTTTAACATTATGTAGATAAACCGTAATTAGCAGAAGTGTTTGCTAGGTACTGACTATCTCAGAGCTTCTTAAATGTACTCAGAATAACGAAGGAAGAATGCTAATACAGCTAAAACAAGCTAGTCAACACAGAATGGATGCTGCTAGCTAGCGAACTCGAGCAGTTGTGCGACTAGCTAAAGTCGCCTCACCTCGCGAGAACGCTGTGCTACAAACAATTTTATTTATTTTTTTTTAATAAATGTTGATGTTTTTCGTTGATTTATGGAGTGGTTTAGACAATTACGGTTTCGTACACGACAGCGCTGCTCAGAAGGTGCTGATAATACGCTATCGTTTCCATAGTAACAGCTCGTTCACAGGGACTCATACAAAGAAGGCTCCACGTAATCTAATAATAATAATAATAATAAAAAACTGTTAATCCTGGTGAAGTAAGGAGACGTTTACTTAACAGTGATGGAAGGAGTATGAAATACATGCTAAGCCTTTCTTTTCTCGGCAGGATGTTCATATTTTTCTTCCTTCCTTCTTTCTTAATATTCCTTATTTGTTTATTTATTATTTTTATTTATTTACTTCCTTCCGTCCTTTTTTCTATCCTTCCTTCCTTCCTTCCTTCCTTCTTTTTCTTCCTACCTACCTACCTTACTTACCTCATTTAATTTGTTTTATATTATTATCGAATTTATTTCGGATTTGTCACCATCCCTGGATTTTTTTTTTTTTTTTTTTTTTCCAGTGAATTTTTTGTTTTACTTTTTCTTTGTAACAGATTGTAATACTTGGTACTGAATTAATTAAAGTTTAAATGTAATTTATGTTTTCTTAAGAACGTTTTAAATTTTAAATTCAAAACGAACATGTGTGTATGCGTGCGTTTGTGTGTGTGTGTGTGTGTGTGTGTGTGTCTGAGATAGAATGAGAAAGACCGGAAAGGTGTGGAAGTAAATTGTCAAGGGAAAAGAGAGAGAGAGAGAAAGAGTACAAAATGTGAAATAGAAGAGCAGGAAGAGGAGGAGGAGGAGGAGGAGGGGAGCGCTGCGACCTTTTACACCTTCTTTCTTGTTGGAAAAAAAAACCACATCCACCTATTTTTTTATTTTTTTTTTAAATACAAGAATATGCAGAAAATCAGCTCAAAGAGATGGAACCCCAAACCACTGGCAGGGGAAAGAGAGAGAGAGAGAGAGAGAGAGAGAGAGAGAGAGGGAGAGAGAGAGAGAGAGAGAAGCGAGCTCTCAGCAGGGGGTGGTGTGTTAGAACAGAGCTGTGTACCTGAGACAGGTCAGTGTGTGGGTGGCGAGAGGTCAGGCTGCTCTCGCTCTCGATTCGGGAGACCGGAAGGCACCGAGACGCCGCTTCGCTCTGTTCAGTCTCGGCTACATGACTCACTCATACACACACACACACACACACACACACATCCCGCTTCTCACGCACTTCAAAACTTCACCTCTCCTCTGCAACACCGCCGCCGAGGGGCACATATTTTTTGGCCAGCCTACATTTCAGCCCCACACACACACACACACACACACACACACGATATCTGTATCAGAGTGCTGTGTTAGAGAGTTTAAAAGCTAGCAGGAGCGTGGATACACTGCTAACACTGAGAGATTGGAATAGTGAATAATAGCTAGCAGTAGATTTAGCTCACAGCATGTACAGATGAGGTTTACACACACAACCAACAGTCTGGAAGATTCCAGAAATGTATATAAAGCTTCTGTTTGGCTGATTATCATAATTAGGAGTCAACTGAGAGTGTGATAGAAAAATATCAGCGAGAGTCAAGGGGAAGGTGTACGAGACAGTGGTGAGAGCGGCCATGCTGTATGGTTTAGAGACAGTGGCACTGAGGAA
>CM075006.1:2020145-2030567 GCA_037576675.1 Pangasius sanitwongsei
TAGGGATAGGTGGAGAGTGATGATTCGCTGTGGTGACCCCTGAAGGGAAAAGCCGAAAGAAGAAGAAGAAGAAGAAGGAGGAGTTAACTGAGAGTGCACCTGTGGCTATATTCAAACAAAATTCAAACAACTGAGCATCAAACAACTGTATATAAATATAAACATCTCGGGTGCACACAGACACTGCATCATTCCGGAAAGAGGCAGGGATAAACAAACACTGGTCCAAAAGTTTCAGCCTGAACCCCAAGACAACAACGAAGGAACTGGAGAAGGAGTAGGAGGCATCGGGTACCGAAGTGTGTTCATCCACCATTAAGATGGAGTCCTACACTGTCATGGGCTGAAAGTGTGTGAAAGAAGCCTGTACTCTAAAACCCGAATAAAAAAAAAAAAAGCCAGACTGAAGTGTGAAGGTGATCACCAGGATGAAGGCTTGGCCTTTAGAGGTGTGGTCTGTCTGTCTGGCCATAATGATCAGCGCTGTGTATGGAGCACAGAGGGTGAGGCTTGTAATCTGAAGAACACCATCCTGACTGTGAAGCATGGTGATGGTAGCATCATGGTTTGCTGGAAAAGGGACTGGTGCACCTCAGAAAACACGTGGCATCATGAAGCAGGAGGATTATCTAGAAATACTGAAGCAACACCTCAAGACATCAGCCAGAAAGTCCAACTCTGGTCGTAAGTGTGTCTTCAGCAGGACAACGATGCTAAACAAACCTCTAAAGGAAGTGGCTTAAAGACAGCAAAGTGAAAGTGTTGGGCGTGGCCTTCACAAAGCCCTGAGCTGAATCCCACAGAAGATTAGTGGACTGGACTGAGAAAGCGTGTCTGAGTGAGAAGGCCCTCAAACCTGCTCGAGTTACACCAGGAGGAGCGAGAGAGAAGTCCAGCAGAGTATCATGAGAAACGTCTGGAAGGATACAACAAGCGTCTGATTCAAGTCCAAACAGTTAAACTACAATGACAACAAATACTAACGACAACAAGTACTGAAAATCTGATACAGTAAATAAAAGCTGAGATAAATCCGTCTCTTAGCTTTTATTTTGAAATGAATGGAACGGATGGAAATAACGTAGATATGCTAATTTACTTAACACAATGAAATGCGTAGAAATTGAGTCTGAATGTCTTTAGCCTTGGGGTATGTAAACTTTGAACAAACAAACAAACAAACCAACAGAAGTTGATAGCGTTAGTTAATATTATTAATCTATTAATAAAACGGAACTAAGTATTTTAGTTTATATCTCACGTAGCTTTTAAGTCTCTCGTAAATACAGCTCTCTGTTTATAAAAGCTGGTTGTTATCAGTGCCATGAAAGTTCTGCAGCTCCTGTAGAGATTTTTTTTTTTTAATAGCGCTACTTCAGCAAGCGTATTTATTACACCGAAAAACGTAATAATAAATAAACACACTCACTGGAGTTATCAGTTATGCTAACTCTTCAGTGCTAGCATTATCTTAGCTTAAAAAGACACCACAAAAAGCAGAAGGTGCTTCAGCGCTGATGAGTGCTGCACTCTGATTGGTCAGAAGGTGTTGATTAATTTTCTAGCACAGCAGTTCTGACAGTAGCGCAGGTTTATATTAATGTGCTCGTTCTGATACGTTATCGTTTCTATAGCAAGACGCTATACCGCAGACGCTCCACATAAACCGATTTAAAAAATGTGTGTAATCGTTGCTATGGTGAAGTTATCGTAAAGTGAGGAGACGTTTACGTAACATTTACGGAAGGAGTCTCCAGTGTCAGGGCTTTGTAACAGTCAGGGAATAAAACACTGCGGGACACAACACACAGTCATTTTTATTGTTTTAGTAACTGCTCTGGTCACAAAGTAAAATCAAACTAATAATTTATAATAATAATGATTCTATTTTTATAATAATTATTATTCTAAAAATAAAAATGGAAATAAATCAAGACTCAAGATTTAATATGAACATTAACATGATTATTGTTATACGTTCACATTATTTCCAACTGAATCTTGATTTATTTCTATTTTTATTTTTATAATAATTATTATTATTTTGATTTTACTTTCTGACCAGAGCAGTTACTAAAACAATAAAAATGACAGACTTAAAACCATGGTATTTATACAATCTGTTTTTATTTTTTTTTTTAATTCTCTTGAGGGGTGCCAATAATTTTGAAGCTATCTGTAAATTTTAAAAAGCATACTTTAAATAATGCACATCATTTTTTTTTTTTTTTTAAATTTTTTTTATACACACTGCTGTGTGCTAAAACACACAACACCACTTAGTTCTGAACCATGAGTGCTTTATTTTGGGCTTTTAATTATTTCCGTCAGCTCCGACTCCAGCGCTCAGAATATAATTAACGCATCTGCTAATTGTTCCTGTGAATGAAATGCGACTGTGTTCCACTGCTGTGTGGATTCCTCTCGCTTTTTGTTGCTCACGCTGTTTAACTGCACAGAACGAGAGAGTTGCTCAGTTTTATTGTTTGCTTTTTTTTTTTTTTTCTCCTCATTGCAAATGAACTTGATGTCAATTTTTTTTTCGCAGGTCAAACGCATTATACGCCGTTTCCTCTTCCAGTAGAGTCCGTTATTTCATCCGTGCGGTGAAGTACGTGAAATCTCTGATCTCTAAATGATGATGAGCACATTAAAGGGTCAGAGCTGAAAGTCGAGTGCTGATAACATATTCGAGTCCATCCGCAAATGTGGAGAGATTCGATGAACGTCAGAAGCAAAATGTTTTATGTTAATGTTTGAAAACGTTCAGAATTTTAGACAGACAATTTTTTGACTTGCGTGTAAACCTGTTCGTGCAATATTCTTTCATTAATCATCATTTGTCTCCATTAAAAACCAAAACATAAATATGCACAACTGTTCAGTCCTCTAGTTCCCTTAGAGCTCTAAAAATGCTTGGACCCCTGCAATTGCTGCTTGTATTTACTTTCTTTCCATCTACTGTATGTTTACTTTTTTTTTAAAAAATGTCATTTTAATTTTTTTAGCGGTGAAACACAACATCACTATCTGTATCTGTATCTGGTTTTGTGCTCCAAATCTCTGTTACTGTATCTGTGTTTGGATTTAAACCCAAAGTGGGCGTGGCCTAAACCACAATTGTAGCTCATGTGACTTTCCTGGAAAATAAAAATTTAATTTTATTAAAATGCTACATTTATCCAGGGGAATTAACTCATTTATATTAGTCTTAAAAACAAATTTAAATCATAAAATTGCATAAAATTTAAGTAAATAAAAAAATAAAAATAAAAAAAACATAAAAAAAAAAAAACTATAATCAAAAGTTATATCATGTTATGTTAACATTAATAACCATGAATGTGGAAAATTTGTTATTTGCAAACTCGACACTGTGCAATGAGCGTTTTATGAATTTGATCTCTTTTTTATTTTTCCTGATTATGATATTTTCTGGATTTTTCTACGCTCTCTATCAGATGCTGTGATATAAACGGCCAAGCTACGTGGACAATTTTGCAAAAGCCTAATTGATATGTTCATGTTTTTTATTTAGTGTTTTTTATGCTACACTGCAAAAAATGATAGTGAATAAAGGAAAATCTATCTAATATCTAATATTAGGAGATTATTATATAACAAAAATAAGACCATTAAGCCCATTTCTTATTCTATCGGCCAATAATTTTGCTTTGTTCCAGAAATAAATGCTTGAAATTAGCAAAATTATGTGCCAGTAGAGTAAGGAAATTTAGAACTTGAAATGAAATGTGTAAATATGTCTAGAAATCGGCTTAATGGTTTTATGTTAGCTTACAAATCTAATAAAGACAAATATTAGGCAATTTGCGTTATGAATATTGACGTATATTATTTGCTAAGATGTGATTTTGTGCAGTGTAGGCGTGCTAGTTCTGTAAATTCAGAAGTGCTAAAATAATATTGAAAACGCTATAGCTGTTCTGGTGGAAATTAGAGACAAAAAAAAAAAAGACTGTAGCAAAGCCTCCAATCAGGACAAAAACGAAACTCCTGCACATCTGTACACATCAGTACTGTATTAAAGGTCTTTTAGAGGTTGCTGCTGTTCTTTCAGCTGCTCCCGTTAGGGGTCGCAACAGCAGATCACTGGTCCGTGTATTTGATTTTTTTCTTTTAGAGGTAGTATATTCCTATTCGTAAAAAAATAAACATGCCTGATGGGTTCTTTCCCTGCGTGAAATATTTTCTAAAAGCGTCCAGCACTTCACCTTGACCAGGCATTCAGGATGCACATGGCATCGAGTCTCAGCAGGAGCTTATTCATTAGGCAATAATTAAACAGGAAGGAAACGAAAGAGACGCCTTCGCCTTCTCATAGCGCCGTAATGGAGTTATCAGGGTCTGTGTTAGCGAGGGAATGGAGTGAGTGCTGAAACTGCTTGGTCTTTAATAAATACACTTACACACATGAATTAGCAGGAAGGCTTCATAATCTCCACCGCAAACAACCTCACACTAGGCTCGTGAGATGGTGTTTAACACGCCATTGTCCTAGCACGGCCCCTAATTATCTCTGATTGACGTTAGTATCGCTCGTGGATCTAAAGGGGGAAAAGAAGGGGGCGTGGCCAGACACAACGTACATGTTACATCATTACAGTGAAATAAAATATGGGAAGCTGGTTATGAGTCAGCTGCCGCTGCTAGTCACGTTAGAAATGCTAGCATTGAGTCAGTGATTTTTGAACTAATTCCTCGTTAGCAAGACCGACGATAATAAACATAACGAGTTATTAGCCGCATCTAAACTCGTTAGAGATCGAAATAAAATTACACAAACGACGTGTGCACAGCAGCAGAGGTACTTATTGAATGGTTGTAGAGTGAAGTAAACAACACGCTGTTTGGTGTTCATATTTCGAGAGTGAAGGCGTTCACGACTTTATCTGTTCTGCAGCACGGACACGGGAAGCTAAGACACATCAGAGAGAGAGAGAGAGAGAGAGAGGGAGAGAGAGAGAGAGGGGGAGAGAGGATTCGTTGCTCTGCTCTGAAGTCAGACAGCAGGTTAAAGGCGTATTATGAGATACAGCACATGTTATTTGTGGATCTTAAAGCTGCAGACATCATGTTTTCCCACAGACACTCAAATCATCCAACTCCATAGCCATCACGATAGTTGGAATTCCTGATACGCTCCTCAATCGCTCCAAGCCTACTATACGCTCGTAAGATAGACAGATAGATAGATAGATAGATAGATAGATAGATAGATAGATAGATAGATAGATAGATAGATAGATAGATAGATAGATGTGTCGTGTGGAATAAAGTGGAAAAATACTCCCATGTCTGACATTATCTGTCTGTTACAGAGGAGTTAAAAGGAGTTTAAAGCCTCCATCTGCATTTTTTTTTTCCTTCTCCACAATGAACCTTTCAAATTTCAACTTTTCAGAAAAGTGTTGCGTGACCTCATGCACCTCCTGACCAATCAGATGGCAGGTTTGGGCTACAAGCAAGAAAACCAAAGAACCATGGAGGACAGAGTGCAGGTGAAGAGCGAGTTTTGTTAGTGAGTGAATATGAGCAGATTTACAACATGCTGAATTATAAATGTTACACTGATAAGATTGCAACGTTGCTGTAAGTAAAAATAACAGTGTGTGTGTGTGTGTGTGTGTATTTGGGACGTTCAGCGGTGCGTGACGTGACGTCTCACTTTTACAGTCGCCTCACACAAGCAGCTCAGATTCTCTCTACAAACAACCTCCTCATCAGCAGAGCTGTTTTTTTCACATCAGCACAAAAAACACTCATAAATAAATACATCATTCTACATCATTATTGGTATGTTTCCTTATTCATTTTCAATTTATTGATTTACTTTTTTCATTTTGTATATATATATATATATACACTGTATCCTTCCTGTATCCTGTGGCTAAACACCACAGACACAACTTTTTTTTTTTTTTTTTTTTTTTATACTTCCAATGGATTTTCAGATATTTTTCATCTAGAACTTTCCCCATATATAATGAAATAATAATCCTTATTAATACCCCATTAATTCTACACAACATGAATCTTGTTGGATTTCTTTTTGTTATGTTTCCTGAAAACAGGTATTTAAATGATTTAAAAAACTGAATTGTTATTTTTTTATATTTAATTAAGTATCATTGGAAAGTTTTTTTTTTCCCCAGAACATAATATTCTGTGGTCTATGGACAGACATTTCTTTGAGCAATGTAAAGTAAAAAATATAGAATAAAATATCATAATAAATTATAAATAACTTTTTAAAAAATATATAGGATTCTTCTGTTTTGATGATATTATACAGTACTTTATATTTCATCAATTAAACCGTGCTAAATTTGAACTTCTTGTTCATTGAAATGGTTGATATTTTCAAACCCCAACCGTTCACTTATTTTAATAAATTATTCTTTTATAAGTCTGACCATCACAATTTAAAGAAAAAATAATCGGATTTATACCAATTTGTTAAAAACTGTTTTTAAAAACTATGCATTTAGCATCATTTGACATCGAGTGATCTCTTGCCTGATATTAATATTAATATCATTTAGAATATAGTTTATTAAGTTAGGTTTTATTTAGAGTCTGCTGTAGACACTGAAAACAAATTCCACATCCCCAAAAACAAACGTTTCTGATTTGTTGTTAGCCATTCCCTCATAGCAACAGCCAGTGAGGACGTCTTAGCGATCACTGAGAGAGAAAAACAGCGACTGGACGTGTCTTGTGTGGTCGCTACGTGTCTAGCGTGATCTATAAACAGATTTCATTCTGTAATTAGTTTACCGTTTGTCAGGAGCCTGATGATGCACTAGCTCCAGCGCTAACTCGAAACCACTGCTACAGGGCTTTATTTTATTTCCTGTTGGTGCTAATTAATGTCATAGAGTCCATGGTGTGTGTGAGGAAATGAAACCTGTGTGTGTGTGTGTGTGTGTGTTCACATGTTCAGTATGTTCCTCACGGACTCCTCAGGGTCTTCAGAGATCAGAGCGATCCCGTGCTGTACGACACACACTAAAGTCATTTAAATCACACTGACACCCGGTGTAGCAGCACAAACCATGTGTTCCACACACACACACACACACACACACACGTGTGTGTGTATCCTACTTCTATACACCTTATTCCACTCAGTTAGCTAATTAGCAGATGAGAGAAATGTGTCGCTAAGAAGCGACAGTAAATTCTTCAGTGGAGTTTAAATGAAAAAAAGAAAAGGAAAGAAAAGAAAAGGAAGATGGTTTTTTATGAAGCCTTTCACTCATCCAGGGTAATATTTGACGTAACGTAGTAGTATGATCAGGTGAAACGTTCAGTTTTTCTTCTAAAGCGCACGGTTTGACAATCGCGGTTGCAGATTTACTGTAAACTCTGTCGAACACCGTGTTTTTATGATCATTCCCTTCAGGATCATTTTGAATTTTTGCGTGAGCCGACTGAGCTAATTTTAGCCTTTTTTTATGGAAACTTGCTAGCAAAACAGGATTAACGAACATAAATGAGGCTTTGTCTAATTAAATATGCATAATAAATACATTTACACGTGTAATAAAACAAAAATAAATCTAGTATTCAGATGGTTTTGGAATTAAAATGTTTATTTCGGTGTGAGGACGCTCTCAACAGAAAAAAAAGAAAAATCATTTTTGAAAAATCATTGCTGTATTGTTTAACCAAGAAAATAACTTACGCTTGAGACGGAACAGCTCCTGTACTGAGCATCAGCGAAAAAAACGGTGGATATATCTCCGAATATCGGGAAAAAAACATATCGATTATTGATTTTATGATGTTTCTATTTTATATGTTATTATATTTATTATATTTACAACATAAGAGATTGTTGTGTGAAAGAGTTGAACTGTGAAGTGCTTCAGTTTATTTTAAAGCTGAATAGTTTTTAAAGGAAACAATATGAGATGCGTCTCGATGTCAGCTGATACTCGAGGGTTTCAGTATCGGAGAAGAAAAAGAGACACTGTGTAATTTTATTTTTAGTATGAAGTTTGTCCTAAATTCTACAAACTGATCAACGATTTTGGGGAATTCCTCTGATTGTGAAGTGGGCGGAGCTTAACACACTCTCAAAGTTGCTATGATTCAGATAATGTAGTGTTCGAGAGTGGACAAAAACAAACAAACAAACAAACAAAAAAACAGTGAAATAAACATGTTGTGTTTTGATCATTTTATTAGTACAGTTTTAGTGAAGATGATGTCATAGAGACAAAAAAAAAAAAAAGTTTTGATGTGAACAAACTGGTCATTTCCACCCAGAGAGCTCTGACCTCATTGACCAGAGAACATAGAGGTGTTATTGCATCATAAAACATAACAGCCAATCAGGTTTCAGTATGCAAATGCGACCTGATCTCCTTTATACCTTAAACAGCTGCAGAGGTGGGAAGTGCTATTAGTCTTGGTTTGGACTTAAAAATAAACGACAGGAATTTGAACGAGGAAGAGCGATTTTGTTGGATTCCATACACAATTATTCGTATCTGTTTTTGTATGCGTTTTTAAAAAAAAACACGATCTGTTCAGTCGTATACGGTTTCATCCCCAGAACTGATATGAAATTGAAACGTTGACCCTGATTCCTATATTCTAGACATTCCTCTTCCTCTTCCCCCGCCTCGCCCCGACGCCTCGCGCCTCGCCGCTCGGTTAGTTAGCGCACGGCTGAAACGCGTGCCTTTCTAATTTGCCGTCATTGCAGAAGATAATTATTGCTGCGCATCATTCCTGATCTCCTCATCATATGGATCAGTGGCTGTGTGTGGGTCAGGTGGGCTGGAAAAACATCATTAGCATATCATTATTACCATATCATTAGCATACCGTTTTTACGCACAGGTCCTGACTTGTTTATTCCAGTTCCTCCGAGAGCGCAGGCGAGGAGTCACGCTGTCGAGACTCTCAGATCTGCTCTCAGGATGTTATTTACAGCTACTTCCCTGCATGCGGACCGTTCTGATCCGGAATAAAAATAAAATTATTACACGCTAAATCCTTTTAACGGAATGAGCGCAATTTATTGTATTATAGTTCCGTTTTTATCAAACCTGTGAAAGTAAATATGGTGGAGACAGAATCATCTTTACCTCAGCTACTCATCTTTATTACTTTCTTTTCATCTTTAAACTGGAAAAAAAATTTTGTTGTCGTTTCCTGAAAAGAAGGACATGATGTTTATGTATATAATGTACTTTAATATGTAAAATGTAATCACTATCTGAGCTGAAAATTTCTATTTTCTCCAACATAACTGAGACAATTTCAGACATCATCACTAGCAAGAAATTCCTAGCAGGCAGAGAGAGAGAGAGAGAGAGAGAGAGAGAGAGAGAGAGAGTAACAGAATCTTACAATTTACAAAATATTACTAATTTTTTGTTTTTCCGGATGTGCAGTGAGAGAAAAGGTCCATTGTGATGCTACTTAATTGTGTAACAAGCTGCTCCTCCATTATTATTATTATTATTATTATTATTATTATTATTATTACTGCACATAGAGACCACAGCCCCGCCTTCTTCTTTTCTACTGGCTGAAAAACACGATTCAGGTGTTCACTTAAAGTGAAGGGAAAGTAGCCGCTATAAGAAACACGTGTCTTTCACGTCCCGTGTCCTTTCCCCTTCAGTGACTGATCTTTTCTGCCAAGCAAATTCATGTTTTTATGAACACTTTATCTGAAAAAGTAGAGAAGTGTAGTTTTCAGGTCTCCAACATCACCATAGCAACAGGTGAAAAACCGTGAAATGCTGTAGATCCTAATGTAATTGTATTTTGTATTTTACAGCCTTGTTTATTTAACAATGTTTTTATGAAATTTTGGACAACTATTTATTGACATCTACATAAAACATCCACATAATCATTAGCTACATTAGAACAAGAAGTGAAGGTCAGACAGTGAGCATGTCCTGCTGATGGACTACACAGAGAAAGAGGAGAACGATGTTGAAATATGAGTCGCAAATAAACTAATCCTGATTCTCTCGCCGCAACAGTGACTTCAGCTTAGTGTCAAATTCACTGCATCAGTTTCACAGCAAAATAATTTCATTAATTTAAGTAGACGTTTCACCAAACCAACTCTCTCTCAATTCAACTCAACTCTCTCTGTCTCTCTCTAAGTGTCTGTCTGTCTCTCTGTCTGTCTCTCTGTCTGTCTCTCTGTCTGTCTCTCTGTCTGTCTCTCTGTCTATCTCTCTCTCAATTCAACTCAACTCTCTCTGTCTCTCTCTAAGTGTCTGTCTGTCTCTCTGTCTGTCTCTCTGTCTGTCTCTCTGTCTGTCTCTCTGTCTGTCTCTCTGTCTATCTCTCTCTCAATTCAACTCAACTCTCTCTGTCTCTCTCTAAGTGTCTGTCTGTCTCTCTGTCTGTCTCTCTGTCTGT
>CM075006.1:2032807-2051611 GCA_037576675.1 Pangasius sanitwongsei
TCTTGTAGCTGAATGAACACAAATCCCCACAGCCACGCTCCAACATCTAGTGGAAAGACTTCGTGAAGAGTGGAGCTTATTATAACAGCAAAGAGGGAATACATCTGGAATGAGACGTTCAACAAGGACATATGGGTGTGATGGTCAGGGGTGCACAAACTTTTGGCCATACAGTGTATTTAGAATTTTTTTAACCTAGTGAAATTTAGAATTCATATTGATTTTGGGTATTATAAAGCCGTGAATGATCTGGATTCTATCGATTTGGTGTTATTAAAGTTAAAGGAGCTTTGTGTGAAGTCACTGATGAGAATTTACAGTTTGTATACCTCTTAAGATGATGAATACTGTATATATTTCTTTTTGTCCTTGATTTTATTTTGTTATATTTATTTGTTGTTGTTGTTTTTTTTTTTTAACAAAGTGAGAATTGATGGGACAATGTTTTAATAATTGTAATAAAGGATTTTTGAAATTCAGATTCTCTCTGTGTGTTTCTCTGTCTCTCTCACTTCATCGGTCTCTCTCACACAGTCTCTCCCTCCTTCATCTTCTCTTTCTGTCTGTCTCTCTCACTGTTTTTTCCATTTGTGTGTCCCTCTGTCTGAATCTTTTTGTTTCTGTCTCTCTCTCCTACTCTCACTCCATCTGTCTGTCTCACACCATCTCTTTTTCTCTTCATCTGTCTGTCTTTCTCTCACTGTCTCTCTCTCTCTGTCTCCTCTCACATCGTCTCTTTCTCTTTGTCTTTCTCCCTCTCTCACCCTCTGTCTCTCCCTCTTTCACCTTCTGTCACTCTGTCTGTCTCTTTCAATCCACCCCTCTCTCTGTCTCTCTCTCTCTCTCTCTCTCGCTCTGTCGCGATTGGGTGAATTTACTGAGACATGACTGTTCCCTATAGGCTGAGTGTGGAGGAGAGAGTCGCTGCTGTTGCTAGGATCCTGTTGCTAGGACGGCTCGCTGCTGATGGGGGGAAACACGTGATGAATTATGGATGGATGATTTTTAGAGAGAGAGAGACAGAGAGAGAGACAGATCTGATCTGTGATTCGAGGACTTGGAGGAAGAAGGAAGATAAAATAAAAAAAGAGCGAAAGCGATGACCAGCTGCAGAGTCCTGACTCTGATTCTAATCCTGAGCCAGGGGTCAAAGGTCACTGTGTGTTATTTGCTCAGGAGAAGCACTGGGGATTTGGGCCCTCAACCCTGGCGTGACCTCTTCTGACCTCTGAAATTAGCTGTTGATGAATGACGTGATGGAGGAAGGATGAGAAAAGAAAATATTACGCATTTAGGAATCTCCAAAACAGTCTCGCTGAGGTGCCATTACTTTTGCTGAGGTGCCATTACACTCCAGCCAGGGCACGGATATATCACATCATTATACAGCACTACTGTGTTGTACACATGGCATAGATATTATTAGACGTTGCGCACATTATTGAACATTTACAAAAGTAAGTGCCCCCATAAACCTGCATAACTTCTCACCAGTTCTTTCTTTCAGTGTATTTTTCCCCTAAACGTAGGATTTTATTTGCTGCTTTGTTTTATTTTTCTTTATATTAATGCATTTTTTTTTTTCCCAAATGAAAAGTCAAAGTTTCACCATCTGCGCTTATTAAACATTCCTGAGGAAACTGGCTCATGGACATAGCGATTTAATAATTCTGTCTATAATGCTCTTCTTTCAATCAAAAGGTCTTAAATATATAAAATTTTATGAATTGTAATAAAGTAAAAGAATGAAATAAAATCAGAAATTGCATACGTTAAAAAAATTTGTATGAATTTGAGTAAGCAAGGACAGAGTGGGTTGGATTTCGCAAATTTTACCAAAAACAAAACAAAACAAAGCAAAAAAAAACAAAACAAACAAACAACAACAACAAAAACAAATATAGTAAGAAAATAAACGAGCGCTAATCTGGCACATAATGTTAAACGAATTTGCACGCTTAACAACAACAACAACAACAACAACAATAATAAGCTAGCTGATAAAACGGTAAACTTAGCTAACAATCCTTAAGTAACACCAGACAATACACACTATCTACTGTCATAAGTTTTTAAAACCACGGCGTGGAATTCCTAAATGGACAGAATTTGAATACATTTATTAAATTTAATAAAACCATAACACAAGAACACAGGCTACACCCAAAAAACCAAAACATCCAAACCTCTACGTAACATTACCTGAGTTTAGTTCCCATCCTGAAGTTGATTATTTTCCTGTAACAGCACACCCTGAAGCGTTTCATTCCTCTTAAACTACGTGAACTCACCAACGATGACAAATTTTATTTATTAAACAGTGACATGACGTACTTTTTATCCATTTATAGTTACACTCAATGCTCTATGAAAACAAGTTAGTTCCTTTTCTCGCGTAAACAGTCGTTCGCTCACTCATTTTCTCTCCCTTGCAGTTAATAAGACAAAAACAAACAAAAACAAAAACAAAAAAAAGGAACTTGTCATGTGACAAGAAAAAGCGTAAACGTAAAACTTGAAGTTCCAGCTTTACCTCTGACTGTTACAAAGCGCTGACACTGGAGACTCCTTCCATAAACGTTACATAAACGTCTCCTTACTTTTTGTAAACTTTTTGTAAATCTGTTTGTGTGACGCGTCCTCCGTGTGAATGAGCCGTTACTATAGAAACGATAACGTATCAGAACGAGCGCATTAATATAAACCTGCGCTACTGTCAGAGCTGCTGTTCTAGAGAATTAATCAACACCTGACGACCAATCAGCATCCAGCGCTGTGGTGGGAGTTCAATTAATAGACAGAGATAAATCTTGTGATTGTGATTGAAGCACAATTCATTTCTCAGCTCTACCCATAATGCACCTCTCCCAGCAGCCTGAGCATGCACACACACACACACACACACACACACACACACACACACACACACAGCTCACGGCTGTTGAATAAAACATGCTGATTTGTCAGGATGCAGATTCGATCGTCCCGGCGTATTGTTCCACACGCTGCCTTTTGTTTTTCGTTCTTTTGTTCCGTGTTTTTTTTTTTTTTCTCTTCTCGAATCACAGCCTCATTAAAATGGATAATCAGGCCCGAGTGTGCACGTCGTCCCTACAAGCGCTTCAAGCGTTTTTAATAACACCTTATTGAATCCTCACACAATGGATACAGGGACAGGGGTTCTTTTTCCACAAAGTGACAAGTGAATGATATTTCATCCTTTACAGGAAAAAAAACAGATTGCGATAAACGTTTTTTTTTTTTTTTTTTACAGCTGTTCCTGAGACGCTCTGAAACTATTCATAGAGACGACTATCCTTAAAGGGGATAAAAGGTGTAATTACCACGAGCAGATGTCTCCACATCTCACACACACACACACACACACACACACACACACACACACACACACACAGGGTGAATGAACAAACATACACTAAACCGAGAGCTTAGTTGGTGCTATAGATAGCAGGAGAGGGTTGTGTGTGTGTGTGTGTGTGTGTGTGTGTGTGTGTGTGTGTGTGTGTGTGTGCAACGCAAAGTGAAGTAATAATCCTAAATATTGTAGAGTAAATGCTTCTTTTATTCCTAATCATCGTAAATAAGCTTCTCGCCATGCACACGTCTTACAGAAAACTAACATTTAAAAAAGTGCAAATAATAAAATATGAATAAAGAAAATTGCGAATGTACATACGGTATACTGTGTGTGTGTGTGTGTGTGTGTGTGTGTGAGATATATATATATATATTAATTAATTAAAATTAAAAATATGCTTTATGAAATTCTAAAACTTAATTAACAGGAGAAAATTAAGAAATATATTATAACATATTTCTTATTATATATTTTACTATTTAATTTTATTATACTATTTCTTATATATATATATAATTTATTTATTTATTTTCACATACATACAATAACAGGCCAATAAATCTTTAAAAAGTCTTGAACACACATTTGTATGTAAATAATGTTATTGAAAATAATTGTATGAATGTACTTTTAAATCTGCAATTTAATGTTATTTACGCTCACTACTATATTTATATTTACTTTGTCTGTCTGGCGCTTTTTGATGACGTCATCTTGCCGTGCCTCTTCACTATCTAACAGACACTAAGCCCTAAACATTATTGAACTAATGTTCACTTTAAAGATTGGATGTGAACAGAATTCATCCGTTTGATAAGAGTTTAGGTCGTGTCGTATTTTGCAAACAAAACATGCAAATTTTTCCTCTTTTTCTTTCCACCAATCAGCTTCTTCGTCATGAGCCTGCATCCAAACCGCATTATTACCATTCCGTAAAAGCTTCCCTCGCTATCCCATGACCTCTGACCCGCGGAGACGGCGCTAATATCCTGCCACACGCTTGTTAGCCGTCCTCATTATCAGCGGTAATTATGTGAGGTGTTGGCCCCGCCCCCTTTGTGGCCCAGAGCCAATTTCAGTATGCAAATGGTTAAAGTCCCTGCGGAGAGGAGCACCTCGATTAGACGTGTGGAGATAAACGCGCTCACGCTGACTGACAGAGTGAGATATTGAGGGCAGTGAGGTCGCCTCTGTCGACCACACGGAGGAGGACGACAAGGAGGGAAAAAAGAAGATGGCGGAGGGGACGAGTGAGCGGGAGAAATGCCAGAAGTGTCCCTCTTCAACGCGGAGTAGGACGGGGACGAGTTCATCGATAGGAAAGAGAACCTTTGACGCCAACATGGAACCTAAAGCCCCGAATTTTGCCAAATATAAACTCAGAAACCAACGACAACAACACAATAAAATAAACAACTAACTAACTAAATAAATCAGTAAATAAATAAAAAATGACTGAACAAATAATTGATTGAATAACTGAATAATTGAATGAATAAGCAACTAAGTAAGTAAGTAGGTAAATAAATAAATAAATAAATAAATAATATACACAAAATAGGTAAATAAATATAAACGATGCCAGAAACCTGTATTTTTGGAATAAACTGTGATAGTGGGTGTGTGTATAACTTCAAAAGATACGCCTGTTTAAGGTTATACATATCAAAAATAAAAAATAAAGGTTTTAAAAATATATTATTGTAATATAAATACAATGAAGGAAAAAAATGAACGAAGAAGTGAAAGTTGTATAAAGAATAAATACCGCAGTAAAGCCATGAAAGAATTCTCAAACACACATTTTTGTGCGTGTTTATAAATATTACACTTGTAATTTAATCGAATGTATTTTTTCATTTTATCTGAAATGTAATAATTTTGTTGTTCGTCTTCACTAGTATTTATGTATTTATTAGTTTGTTTATTTATCGAAACAAACAAACAAATAAAAACCCACGGAAATAGGAGTGTACAAATATATGCAAAAAAAAAAAAAAAAGTATAAACCAAACTTAAATTTAAAATTGATTTTTTTTAATAAATTGTGACATAGCAAGTGTGTGTCTAGCTTCATAAAATGTGTAAACAAAACAAAATAAATAAATAAACCTTAGTAATATATAAATTATATATTATAATAAGTAGATCAGTAGATATTTAAATCGGTATCAAACACATTTTTGTGTATGAATTCAAAATATATATGATGTAAGTTATTATATATTTTTTAATCTGCAATTTATATTTGTAACGGTGAGTTTTCCGACACTGTGTAACAGCACAAACTGCCGTTTCTTTTGTCTCATTAACTTCAAGCGAGCCTGATGAGGGAACGACTGATTCTAGCTGCTATAACGTAAGTGAGAACAGGGACGAACTTGTTTTTTCCAGACATTCAGTGTAACAATAAATGGATAAAAAGTATGACGTCGTTTTTTTTCAGGAATAAAACTGTAGTTGTTGCTGTGGTATAAGACGAATAACACACTTTGGGATGTGATGTTAAAGGAAAATAATCAACCTGGGCACGGAAGCAGGAAGTCCGTAACATCACACCACTCTGTCGTTGATTCTTTTCCTGTAACCGCACAGCGAAGGGGGTTTTATTCCTTACGCACTGCACATTTATTCTGTAGGTTTACACTGTAATCCTTCAAGCCGGGGAATGAAGTGTAGGTTTGTGTCGCTTGTTAGCATGTCAGCTAGCATAGCATAGCATAGCGTAGCTTAGCATTCCAGGACGTGACCAATGCAGCAAGCTAACTCGTAGTGATTCAGAGAGATATTCAAGTATCACTCCGCTCAGGTTCCTGCCTTTCTTCTGCACTCTTCAGTGAGAGATGGAGAGAAAGTCAGTGAGCCACATTTCCTATAAAAAGAAAAAAAAAAAAAAACATGTTTGTGATTTTAAAGCAGATCAAAGCTGGCTGAGGTTTTGGCCAGACATGAGACGCTTGCGCTGCAATCTGTTGCCGTCTCGTTACAGCCTCGGCTGCGTTCACGAAGAAGGGAACAACAAGGCTGGATTGAAGCGCTCTCTCTCCTCGTCCTCCCTCTCCTCCCTCTCCTCCTCCACGCCAGCGCTTTTCTGGAACACTTCCCACGCTGCTCCTCTGGACGGCGCCCAAATCAAACAGCATCACTCCGCACTGCTCCCCCCGGCTCCCTCCTGCCTCGACGCTGCCGTATTGATCTCACGGCCTGCGGACTCTGAAGCGAGCCGGCCCGACGCTCAGCCTTTCTCTCCTGCAGTTAGCAATAAACATGGCCGACTGACGCCGTTTACCTCAGAGGAGTTTTTACTTTTTTTTACCTTTTTCACCTGTTTCTGGTGAACTCGTACAGTGTGGGATGATTAAAATATATAAAGAAATGAAATGATGCTAATCTTTAATAATAATGCTAGTCACACATGCAAAATGATGGTCTATTGACATGAATATTTAGATGAGCGATTAATAATTGGCACACATTTACACAATATTCATCATGTCATCGTGTCATCTGCTAAATTGGCTTCGTTAGTTTCACAGCCTCCAGTTTAACATCGTACTCAATCATCGCACGCTCAGACAAACGTTTCAAATCAATAACATCGAATTATTAAAGCAAGTTATCATCCAAATAAATTTCTAAAATACAATTCTGCCTTCGGGCTTTAGGCCACGCCCCCTACCCAAGTCTAATATCGTGTTGCGTGACAAAGGAAGGAAGTGATGAAGCTACGACTGGTTTTAGCTCTGCGACGGTCTTTAGTCCACGTGTGCAGACGACATAAGAACGTAAAGCGTTTCATGATTTCGCAACAAATCAAACGAAAAAAAAAATTCACAGCAATGTAAAAATGCTGAAGATGATCGAGAACTCAAAGTGCACGGCTGTTTTTCATCCGTTTACTGAAAGAAAAGAAACAAAACAGCAGCGTAATGGATTCAATGGACAGATGTAATGTTTTGATTCTTCTTTAATACGCGCTTTATCCTGATCAGGGTCTCTTTGACGCTGAACGTTGCTTCATTCATAAAAAATCATTCAAATCTTATGTTTCTTCGTCTGTCCAAACACTGTGTGAGTGTTGTTTGTGGCCGTGTTTATGATCAGCTATTTCGAGCTGTAGCTCAGAAACATGTTACTCACATCCACATCACGTCCACGCATACTTCCTGTCTGATGCCTGAAGATACAACAATGCTGAAATGAATTCTCACAAATCCGAGGACGTCACTCCCAGGCCCCGCTGTGAGCTGTAAGTGTTATTTGATGATTTAGCGTCTAACAATCGATCAGTGCAGATAGAACGAAGAAACCAGGAAGAAAGTAAAAAGACCGTTGCTTTATATGGACAGAAACGCCCGCTTCCAGATCCTCCTCTGATTATAAACACACGGCTTAGAGCTGCGATCGGACACTGATGGCATTTCAGTGCGGCACGACTGCAACACACTGATGAACGTGAAATAAAAATGCTGGTTGGAAAACAACCTCAGCCATGTATAACATTCTTTTTTTCATGCTTATACTTTTTCTTTTGTTTTTGTTTTGTGTGCTTTTTTCCCCCAAATTTTCTGGTTTTCCCATCAAGTTTTTTATTTTTTCAAAGCTCGCATAATGAATGCAAGGCCACCCCAGTTTGTGTTACAGGGTCTCAGACCACATCAGTAAACCTTTCTGTGACACTGAACAAATCCCCAAAGCTAATTTTTCACCTGAACTTGTGAAACTAGTAGCTAAAAAAATCCCTTACTACATTAGCCTGGTAGCTCTGGTCCAAAACTAAAGAAGAAAACTCTGCACATCAAACAGGGTCATGGCTGATCGATGATAGCTGGGACTGGATTCAGACCCTGTAGAGAATTGTGAGAACTGCTGAAAAGATCATCGGGGTCTCTCTACCCACCATCGACACCTCATACAACAACTGCTGCATCTGCATAAAGGAACCAGTATTGCAGTTGACCCTTCTCAACAATGGACTCTTCACTCTCCTGCCATTTGGCAGAAGGTACAGAAGCATCCGTGCTAGTTTCTTCCCTGAGGTAGTCAGCTTACTCAACACCCTGCTGCCCTCTAACACTCACCTGGGCGAGTCTAACACCTAACCCAGCATGATTCAAAAACATTGAACACCTGCATTTTAAAAAGCTGCATCAGTCACTTTATATTTTGGGAACACATTTAGCTACCAACATGGTTTCTATACTTATAGCTGCTACACTACTCTATAATTTACAGTTACAGCCCATGTCCTGTGTATTTACTGTCCTGTTCTGTGTATTTATTGTTCTCTGTATTTACTCTCCTGTGTATTTACTCTCCTGTGTGTTTACTCTCCTGTGTGTTTACTCTCCTGTGTGTTTACTCTCCTGTCCTGTGTATTTACTCTCCTGTGTATTTACTCTCCTGTGTGTTTACTCTCCTGTGTGTTTACTCTCCTGTGTGTTTACTCTCCTGTTCTGTGTATTTACTCTCCTGTGTATTTACTGTTCTGTTCTGTGTATTTACTCTTCTGTGTATTTACTCTTCTGTGTATTTACTCTCCTGTTCTGTGTATTTACTCTTCTGTGTATTTACTCTCCTGTGTATTTACTCTCCTGTTCTGTGTATTTATTGTTCTGTTCTGTGTATTTACTCTCCTGTGTATTTACTCTCCTGTACTGTGTATTTATTGTTCTGTTCTGTGTATTTACTCTCCTGTTCTGTGTGTTTATTGTTCTGTTCTGTGTATTTACTGTCCTGTGTGTTTATTGTCCTGTGTGTTTATTGTCCTGCACTCTTCTCACACTGTTGTGTATTTGCACTTTATGTAGTCTTGCGTACTGTTATGTGTTGCGTCATGGTCCCGGAGAAACAGTGTATACAAGCTACAGTATACAGAGGAACGACAATTAAAAACCCACTTGATTTGTCCTGCACCTTTTCCAAGAATTTTCCTAAACGATTTTAATGACGCTAAGGTGAAGATCTAGCAAAAATATTTCACAAAGCTTTATGTTGAATAAATTCTTCTTCTTTTTTTTTTTTTTAAGGCAAAATTTTTGAGGACATTTAAGATTCAGATTTCTCCTGCATTTTGCTTTTCAACCCCTCAAGAACTTTTACAGATCCACCTTTATATTAAAGTTTTTTGGCTACTAATAAAAACAGCATTCAGAAAGCTCAGACGGAATAGGGTCAGGACTTTTCTTTGTCTTCTGTTTTTTATTTTACTCTGCGAGCGTGGCTAGGCTGGTGCTCTGGAGATTCAGGGAACTCTGTGATTATGAGCTGGACCGAGCTGGGACTGAGCTTTAAGTGCTATTGAGACGGTTCTCGTCTTAAAGCGAGGGACACGGGCAGAATATACCAGGATAATTGGGTTTCTGGACGAGATTCTTTCCATGGCTCTGATTGAGCTAAGCTCTTGAGGGTATTAATCACACGTTTTTCATCTTTTTGCTCTGCGTGGAACTGAGAACTGGAGTTTCACTTTCTTCCCATGCGTCCGTTTAAATATAGTTCACTTCGAGTTTTTTGGCATCTCCACAACTGTGAAGTACCGAAACGCTTCCAGAAAGTTTCACCAGAACCATAAACTGGGCTTAAATATAGCAATTTAGCAATCGCTATGATATAATGAGATGCTAGCTTTCATAACCAGAAGTGACTTTAGAGGAAGTTGATAAGAAATGGTAGCAGATAAAATGTTTAGAGTTCTGTATAAGTCTTATGATCCCTTTTGTTTTGTTTTCTTTTTTTTTTCTTCCAAAAATGTTTTATTAAACATTGACTCTTAATATTTAGCTTCATCAGTGGTGGACAAATCTGTTGCCAGGACAAGCAGATTTCATTTCTGGGGTATTTGTTTTTATTTTGTTTCTTCTTTTTTTTTTTTTTTTTTTTTTTTTTTAAAGTTGTCTGGTGTAAAATTAGGCTCAACAACCAGAAAAAGAAAAATCAAACCTGCTTCCTGTTGAATTTCACAAAGCAAACGTTTTTATTTAGTAAGTAGCTATGCCTAAATGCACCTCAATGCTATAACTAGCGTTAATTATCATCAATGCGGTCATAGCTAGTAATAACAAGCTAGCAACTTAATGTGTGTTAGCATGACGCTTCTCACTCTAGATGTTAAATAGTTAGTCACTCACTTTTTCCATTTCAGTTACGTCAGCAGGTGGAAGCACAATAACAGACAAACTGACTAATTATTTAGCGTAAATTTCGTATTGGTGTTTTGGGTCTGTTTCTCCTCTACTGCTTTTTTTTCCAATCCCAGATAGATATAAACGCTTCATGATCACTGCTTTGTTCTGAACTTACGACATTAATGAACTAACTTAGTTAAGGAAAATTGCCTTTAATTCTCTTCACACCACTAGGGGGCGCTCTGCACCTGCCCGCTACAGAAACCTTTTCACCAAATTAGAGTAAAGTGTGGGGTTTATTTTGCATATCTCTTTTAAAAACACACAGGTTTGTGGAAACACTAACGGATCTGAGCAGAATAAAATGCAGCGCTAAGCATTCATACGTATAACTCTACTGTTTACGACTCGCAGTCAGCTCACAGTCAGACATATCAGGAGATGCTTCGCTAGTCTCAAGTAATATATTTTACAAGGATACAAAAAAAAAAAAACACTCAGAGCTCAGAGCCAAAACAGTGAGCGACAACTTGCTGATTTTTTGTCAAACTTTAGATAGATAGATAGATAGATAGATAGATAGATAGATAGATAATTTCCGTCTTTTACCATATTCCAGTTCATTGTGGCGCTTCACAAGCTGGAATGAGTGATGAGGAATATTCCAGAAAACAGAGAAGCTACAAAATGGTGCACAGTGAAGCTAGCTAATAACACTTCCTGGTTCATGTGCGAAACAGGAAGTAAATTGCACAAACTACCACTAGAGGGAGCTGTAGCAGAAACAGAAAAGAAAATAGCTGTCCAGTGGACAAATCCCACTTGATTTGAACTTGTTA
The DNA here is from genome assembly GCA_037576675.1 of Pangasius sanitwongsei. Lineage (NCBI taxonomy): Eukaryota > Metazoa > Chordata > Actinopteri > Siluriformes > Pangasiidae > Pangasius > Pangasius sanitwongsei. The sequence continues at coordinate 2,044,153 of CM075006.1, forward strand.
GCTTTAGAAATGCAGGAAAACTAAACAATGCCAAAAACCTAGCGTGAATTTGAATGCTCATGATTGATTTGGAGTAATGGTGTGAGAAAATATTTATTATTATTACTATTATTATGTAAATTTCATACGAATTTTATTTGTGCAGTTTGTCAGGATTTAGTGGTGAGGCCGGAGTGTGAGGCCGTGGTACATTAGCACACACACTTTAACCACGTTTATTTAGCAAGACCTCGGTTTGCTAGACTGTGTAAAAACAATCTATTTATTTTTATTATCATTAAAAATTTTATCTGTGATGGAAACATTCATTTCATCTTTATTACTTCGTCATCTATGTGATTTAGTTAAACATGAATCGTTTATTTTTATGAGATTTCTCCCCCCCAGATGATTCATTTATTTTCATGTGATTCTTTCAGATGATTCATTTATTTTCTTGTGATTTTTTTCCCCAGATGATTCATTCATTTTCAAATGTGATTCTTTCAGATGATTCACTTATTTTCATGTGATTCTTTCAGATGATTCATTTATTTTCTTGTGATTTTTTTTCCAGATGTTTCATTCATTTTCAAATGTGATTCTTTCAGATGATTCACTTATTTTCTTGTGATTCTTTCAGATGATTCATTTATTTTCATGTGATGTTTTTCCAGATGATTCATTCATTTTCAAATGTGATTCTTTCAGATGATTCCTTTATTTTCTTGTGATTCTTTCAGATGATTCATTTATTTTTTTATTATTTTTTTCCAGATGATTCATTCATTTTCAAAGGCGATTTTCCACATGATTATTTTTGTGTGATTCTTTCCGATGATTCATTTATTTCACGTAAAGTTTTCACATAGTGCGTGTGGTTTTACTTAATGGTGATCACATTATTATTCACATGATTCTCACACAAACACACACGCACACAGACACACACACGTGTTTACTTGTGTTCACGTACAGTTTCAGGATGTATCACGTTTTTCACATATCACTCACATTATCACAGGTGAAGTGAAGAGATGATACTTTAAGGGTGATGCTCTGTCGATTGCTAGCATTAGCATCCTGAATACTTTTTCTACACAATGGTTTGACATTTGATTTAAAAAGAAAAGAAACCTCCCTTTGCTTGATGTAGCTTTTATATGGATCCACAGATCCTTTCAGAGAGCAAACAGAGAGATTAGCGTTCAGATTTAAACGAGACGGAGAAGTGGAGCAATGTCACGAGAAGAAGCAGCAAGGACGAGTGAGACGGATGAGAAATTACAGAACGAATGGTGGCGAAACTAAGTTAATTAAAAAAAATCAGCTCGCGTTAAACCAGTCATGGCTGAAGCGATAATTGATTGTGTTAGCTGTATCGAATGATAAGAGGAAAAACAATTCTCCCAAATAGGAGAGGACGGCGTATCACACGCCCGCAGAAACACGCTAGCTGCTGCAGGAAGCAATTACTACCGCTAATTTTTTATTACTTTAAAAAAAAAAAAATCCTAATAAACTTTGTATCCTTCAGATGATAACCAATTAAACATGCGTAATTACGTGTGCCGTGTAGATATTCGTAAGCTGATTAGCATGTCTGCGTTACATTCAGATTAGCCGCATACTGATGAGGCGCAGGTTAAGCGGCAGATCTAAGGTTGCATATGCAAATGAGATGCAAATGAGCTTGTAAAAAAAAAAAAAAAAAAGAAACAGCAGGAAGGCCACATCACTGATGGCATTGCTAATGGTGAATTTACATGCTGTTTATTCCCGTTGTTATTCTCCACTCAAGACTGAAACCCAGCGTAACCGCACGTCTCTCTTCACTCATCACCACACTCAGAGGCGTTTAGGTAAAAATATCAGGGACAAAAAAAAAAACAAATCCGTCTAGCAATCGAGGAAAAACAGAAATATCTACAGGATCATCAGCCATGATCATGCTCCCTGGTGCCATTTCGAAGATTTGAAGCGAGCGAGTGTGAAGTGTATATTTTCTAACAGCGCATCTTTCAATCTCCTCAGCGCTGACGGTCCTGATCACTGCTGTACTCGTCCAGGGGTGCCAATACTTTGTGCAGAGCAGCAGTTGGGCTACAGTCAGTAATGTTCACCTACAAACACCTCTGTCCTGTCTTACGTGGAAAACAGAGGAAAGACGTGTTTCTTCTACTCATAAACAATATTCCTCAGCTTTTATTCCACTGAGGATAAAACTGCAGACTTCCTTTTCCTCCGTTTTTTCCCTTTTTCATCCTTTCATCCCTGCATCCTTTATTTCTTTCTTTCTTTCATGTGATTCTCTCCTTTTTCCATTTTTTTCCCATTTTAAAATTGTTTTTCTTTTCACCTACAGCGTTTGTTTTCATCCATTTTTTTTCCATCTCTCCACATTTTTTTAATTTTCTTGAAATCATTTTTTTTTCTTTTTCTCTTCTTTTTCTTTCTCTTTTCACGTTTCTTTCTTTTTATTGATCTTTATTTCTTTCTCTCTTGTTTCCATTTAAATCTGGTTTGCTGTTTTGCCAATTTTTCTTTTCTTTCTTTCTTTCTTTCTTTATTCTGATTTTCTCAGATTTATTTTTTTCTTTTTTCATTCTGTTTTACTTACAAGCTTTTCTTTCTTTACTTTTTTTTCTTCGTTTTTCTAGTAGTATGTTCATTTCTTTCTTCCCTTCTTTCTATATGACTCGCTTTCCTGCTGGTATTGCTTTTCTTTCTTTCTTTCTTTCTTTCTTTCTTTCTTTCTTTCTTTCTTTCTTTCAGAGGAACAGCAGAAAGAGAAGCCACGTCCATCAAGGTAGAGTTTATTATAGTTTCTGCATTATACTCTCCACACAAAAATATTTATATATACACATGTTTGAAATATTGAATTTTTGTCCTGTTTGATGTGCATCGTCATACAGTAGCACAGAATAATCACAACGTGTGTGTTCCAAACCGGAACAGGGTAATGATCATCGCACTGATATTGCTCGTGTGTGTGTGTGTGTGTGTGTGTGTGAGGGAGAGATCAGATTCTACACTGCTACAACAAACATAACTCACACACACACACACACACACATATATATATATATATGTAATAAATATATAGATAAATCTGATACATATTTCAGATATAATATACACACACACACACACACATACACACCTATCAGCTGTAATACACACTGCTATCCAAGTGCATCACAAAATACAATCTCTATTTATTTCAACACAATAAAACAGTTTTGTATTTGAAATAGAAATGTCAGAGCTCTAGCGTTCACGTCACGTTTGTGTCGTACAGCACACTCGGGGAGAGGACCAGAAGAAAGAGGTTTTCTATAAGCATCAGAGCAGAAGCACACATTTATTCTGTGACGACTTCTAACAGACGAATAGACCACTGAGTCACAGGAAGAGAAGATAGAGGACGTGTGTGTGTGTGTGTGTGTGTGTGTGAGTGTGAGCGTGTGTGTGTGTGCAGAAGCTTCTTCACTGCGGCAGAGCTTTGAGGATGGCGTTCACCTCTTCGGCCACGGCGGTCAGCGCAAACTCAAACTGCTCCTGCAGGGACACACAGAGACACAACACACTTCACATTCACCTGGATCTGTGATCGGATTTAAACATGAAGTGGGCGTGGCCTAAAAACCAAAACGTCAGCCGTTTCAGTGACAGTTCCTCAACCTCAGCTACATCACTTCCGCTCATAATTCATCTCAGCTAGAGATGTGTGCATGACTGGTCTGGTTTGTTTGTTTATTTGTTTATTTGTTTATTTATTTATTTGGCTCTCTTCATCTCTCGACAGGTAACTGGTGCTTCCTCTGAGACACGTGAAGTGAGAAGAATGCATCTTTTCGTACTCCTGCTCATGCTGCATCACAGGGCAGCGTAACACACTCGGAGGAAAGCGCTCTCTGCCCTCTTCCACATACACGAGCTCACAAATGCACAAAATCAGCGAGTGTCTCTGTGATTGACAGGGGAGAGAGCGTAAGCCCCTCCCACTCAGGCTGTGGCACAGTGAAGGAGGTGTGGCCTCTGTGTGTGTCAGTCTCGGTGAAGGGGGCGTGGCCTCTGTGTGTGTGTCAGTCTCAGTGAAGGGGGCGTGGCCTCTGTGTGTGTGTCAGTCCCAGTGAAGGAGGCGTGGCCTCTGTGTGTGTCAGTCTCAGTGAAGGAGGCGTGGCCTCTAAGTAAAGAAGAGCAGAGGCAGCTGGTGGTCATGTGGTATGAGCTGATTTGTGCATCACGTGTATGATGTGATCAGGTGTGTGTGGAGCTGTAGTGTGTGTGTGGAGCTGTAGTGTGTGTGGAGCTGTAGTGTGTGTGGAGCTGTAGTGTGTGTGTGGAGCTGTAGTGTGTGTGTGGAGCTGTAGTGTGTGTGTGGAGCTGTAGTGTGTGTGTGGAGCTGTAGTGTACAGGTGTGACTTTAACCGTGTGGCTGGAGGTCCTGCTGTAATTATCGTCTCTGCTAAACAGTTAATCATCTGGCATTGAAGCCGTAAATTAAAACGTGCGCCTGCTGCACGTTACATCCTGATAAACGACGTGAAGCTTTAGCTGAGCCGCGAGTTTCAGCTGAAACAACACCTCCTGCTCCGGCACGTCGGTTAAATCAGTAGAGAAAGTGAAGCATGCTGTTGGTTTTTGAGAAATCCTTGTGTGTGTTTTACACTCTGCACTGTGTATATATGTAAGTGTGAGTAATTAAGTGGGTTTAGTCTGTGGCTTTAATTTCTTGATTTTAATGTCTGCTGTATCCAGATGAACACATCTAACTTCCTTTAACTGTGTGAGTCGCTGCCCACCTGCTTTTATTCCTAACATCCTGTCGCTTTAACACACTTTAATCTGTACTTCTGAATCGAAATCTCTATTAAAAAAGATAGATAGATAGATAGATAGATAGATAGATAGATAGATAGATAGATAGTGATTTATAATGTGGGAAAGAGGTTTTGTGCTTTTTCTTCATGTGTTTCTGTCTATCATCTCACTCCAAACCACTGATCTATATAAACCACTCAGAATTGGCAGAAGAATAAAAGATAGACGAGGTTTTAAAGGACGTGACAGAGAAGCGATGCTTCCGCGGGGTTTTAGTTGAGCTGTTCAGTTTCTAGCACAGCGAGGCCACGCCCCCTACAACAAACACTTATAATAAAGGACAAGACAGTCAGTGTGCATTAAAATGAGGTGTGTGTAGTACGCATGGAGTTTGACGTCGTGATTTATACAGAAATCGCTTATAATTACTACAGACATCCTCAGACAACACTACTGAACACACACACACACACACACACACACACACCCACGTCTGGAAAACGAATCCCGCCTGAACAGTACTATAGACATACCTTGGTGTGCACCATGCCTGCTCTCTGATCCCTCAGATGTTCCAGAGTGGCAGCGATATCGATCTCCTTAGCACCTGTAACACACACACACACACAGACACACACATACAGCATTTAGACTGACTGAAGTAGAAATTTCCACCAGACAGACAGCCTGGACCACACACACACACACACACACACACACACACACACACACACACACACTGTGTTTGGGATACGGTGGGAATCGTGTTCATCTCCTTGTTGGCTAAACATGAGAAAGTTCATCACATGATAAAAAGTGTGGCCTCACTCATTAAAAAAAAAAAGAGAAAAGAGAGAGAGAGAGAGGCGCAGCCCGGGGCTTTAAATGTCCTCTGACACTTTCATGTTCCTAGACGTACTGAGATTCCTGAGTTTAGGATTGTGAGAGAGACAGAGTGAGAGAGAGAGAGAGAGAGAGACAGAGTGAGAGTGAGAGAGAGAGAGAGAGACAGAGGGTAAAAAGGCTCTGGAAATGAAAAGGCATTCTGAAGCAATTTTCAATTCATCACTAAAGATGAAGGGAAAGGAGACAGCAGAGAAAAAAGACGAAGGGAGGGGGTGAGCGAGGAAGAAGAAAAAAGAAAAATGAAGAAAGAAAAAAGAAAAGGAGGAGGGAGGAGGTGCGAGACGAAACTTTGTGAGGCTTTGATCAAACGAACGGGAAGAAAATGACCTGGGACCATCCTTCTCTCTCTCTCTCTCTCTCTCTCTCTCTCTCTCTCTCCCTCTCGTTCTATTTCTCTCGCTCAAAAGAATAAGGGAGGGAGAGGAGGGAGGAGTGTGAAGGCCTAAAGGAGCCTGGGAACGAATCACTGGGACACCTGCTCCTGTGTGTGTGTGTGTGTGTGTGTGTGTGTGTGTGAGTGCGTGTGAGTGAGTGAGTGTGTGTGTCTGTGTGTGTGAGAGAGAGAGAGAGAGAGAGAGAGAGAGAGAGAGACAGAGAGCAGATATGCAATGTAAAGCACATGAAAGTTTAAGGGAGACAGAATTATTGCGTAGGAATTGTTTTTCTTCTTTTTAAGGATATGAACGTTAATTTTTACAGGTGTAAGGATTGTAAATGTTCAAACTGTTTTAATTTCTCCATCCATCTTTTTTCCTTTATCTCTCCCTTCTTTCACTCATTCATTTTTTTTATTTAATAATTAGCGTGTGTGTGTGTGTGTGTGTGTGTGTGTGTGTGTGTACAGATTGATCACGCACCTTTAGCCATTTTATTCAGTACCATGTCTATCAGGATGTACGTCCCACTTCTCCCTGATCCATCACTGTACCAAGAGAGAAACAGAGAGAGAGACAGAGAGACAGACACAGAGAGATGGAAAGAGAAAGATGGAGATAGACAGACAGACAGAGAGTGAGACAGACAGAGAGAAAGAGCGAGAAAGACAGACGGAGAGTGAGTCAGAAACAGACAGAGAAATTAGGAGGAAATAAAAAATGTTAGTGAGAACAGCTGAGTGTGTGTGTGTGTGTGTGTGAGAGAGAGAGAGAGAGAGAGAGAGATGAACATTTCAGTCATGCAGTTTGTTGTTGCATCATCACCCATCAACACACATGGCATCTCAACACACACACAGAGAGAGAGAGAGAGAGAGAGAGAGAGAGACTCACACACCCCATACTTGCCTGCAGTGGATGATTATTGGACACGAGCGTCCCCTGTAACACTTGTTAACCTTTCTGTAATGAAACACAAACACAACCATGAGCCTGTAACATATACACTTAGAGTGATATACAATTCATCCCTACTACACTTACACTATCCTGTATATCCTGTACACTGCTCAGTACCTCAGTATACCTGTATGCTATTCTGTGTCAGTTAGCCTATACGCCATGCTATATTCATATACTGCTCTAACTAGCTTTACACTATACACTGTTCTATACACTATACACTGTTCTATAGACTCTATACACTCTTCTATACACTATACACTGTTTTATACACTATACACTGTTTTATACACTATACACTCTTCTATACCCTATACACTGTTCTATACCCTATACACTGTTCTATACACTATACACTGTTCTATAGACTCTATACACTCTTCTATACACTATACACTGTTTTATAC
>CM075006.1:2051711-2069209 GCA_037576675.1 Pangasius sanitwongsei
TTTACACTATACACTCTTTTATACACTATACACTGTTCTTTACACTATACACTGTTTTATACACTATACACTGTTCTATAATCCATACACTATTCTGTACTCTATACACTGTTCTATAGACTCTATACACTCTTTTATACACTATACACTGTTTTATACACTATACACTGTTCTATACTCCATACACTATTCTGTACTCTATACACTGTTCTTTACACTATACACTGTTCTTTAGACTCTATACACTCTTTTATGCACTATACACTGTTCTTTACACTATACACTCTTTTATACACTATACACTGTTCTTTACACTATACACTGTTTTATACACTATACACTGTTCTTTACACTATACACTGTTCTTTAGACTCTATACACTCTTTTATACACTATACACTGTTCTTTACACTATACACTGTTTTATACACTATACACTGTTCTATAGACTCTATACACTCTTTTATACCCTATACACTGTTCTATACTCCATACACTATTCTGTACTCTATACACTGTTCTTTACACTATACACTGTTCTATAGACTCTATACACTCTTTTATACACTATAACTTGTTCTATACACTATACACTTTTCTATACACTATACACTCTTCTATACACTATACACTGTTCTATACTCTATACACTCTTCTATACACTATACACTGTTCTATAGACTCTATACACTCTTCTATACCCTATACACTGTTCTTTACTCTATACACTCTTCTATACTCTATACACTCTTTTATACACTATACACTATTCTATACTCTATACACTATTCTATACTCTATACACTATTTTATACTCTATACACTGTTCTATAGACTTTTCCATATCTGGTACACTGTTCTTTACACTATACACTCTTCCATACACTATATACTGATTTATATATCTATACACTTATATATTATACACTGATCTCTATACCTATACATTATACAATGTTCTCGCTATCCAACCTATATGTTCAACCTATATGAGTGTTTGCACTATGTATTAGTAACTATGCACTATATATCTGTATACTATTCTATTATTATTATTATTATTATTATTATTATTATTCATCAGAAGCCACTGCTGCTCTGACACACTGAACTCTGCCTGTCTCACCTCAGTATTCTAATAAAATGCTATAAACATTATAATGTTTGTGCAATAAAACAATTAAATTGTGAAAATGAGAGCGATAAACCCCGTTAAAGGGGTGACGAACATCACGGTAGGCTGGGACACATTACCATTAACACACAATTAGCAGTGTTACACGCTTGAGTGGAAAAACACCCCCTACACACACTCACACACGAACTCACACACACTTTTCATGCTTTTCACACCACCCTTGGGGTTGCCATGGAAACCAAGTCTCTTAGCCCTAATTTTGTGTTTTTTAAGAGTTTGGTGTGATGCTTTTGTGTTTTCTTTTCATCGTGCATCACCCAGCCTCCCCCCCCCCCCCCCACCCCCGTGCGCACTTGCGTCTGAGTGAATACCTTAAGGCTGTTTACCAGTGCTACAGAAAATGAGAAAAACATATCCATTAAGCACGATTATCGAAGGATTATTCATTTAGAACAACCTCCTTCAAAAAAGAGAGAAAGAGAAAATGAGAAAAATTTATCTGAAATAAAAATTCATGAAAATAAGAAGAGAGGAAAAAAAAGAAATGAAATAAAACAAGTGAGAGCACTGCAAAGGATCTGATATTTCACAGAAAGATAGATAGAGAGAGAGAGAGAGAGAGAGAGAGAGAGACTGGTAGTTCTTTAAATGACTGAGGCAGTGGGACAGAAATGAAGAATCATCCAGGAAAGACAGATTGGGAGAAAGACAGAGAGAGAGACAGAGAGAGAAAGAGAGAGAGAGAGAGAGAGAGAGAGAGAGAGATTGGTATTCCTTTAGATGACTGAAGCAGGAGGACAGAGATGAGGAATCATCTGGGAAAGACAGATAAAAAAAATAGAAAAAAGTGGACAACAATGATATGAAAAGAGGGATATCTAGAAAGAGTGAGACAAAGGACAAGAGAGAACAAGGTGGTGAAGAGAGAAAAAATAAGAAGACGTAAACAAATGATGGGAGAGAAGGAAAGGAAGAGAGAAACACTACAAAAGGGAAAAAAACAAAGAAGAAGAAAGAAAGAGAATGAAAGTGACATGGCGAGAAAGGAACAGAGGGATAGAAAGTGAGGGAATGCTGGAGAAAAGGGAAAGGAAGAGTAAAATGAAGAAAAGATGATGGAGACAGAGTGAGGGAGAGACAGAAATGATAGAAAAAGGGTTGAGAGGAGAGAAGGAGACATGGTAAGAGAAGAAAAAAAGGAAAGATGGTGTGATTAGAAAAGAAAGGGAAAATACATATACAGTAATGGACAGAGGGATAGAAGGAAGATTGGACGAAAACAAACAAAAAGAGGGAGAGAGGAGGATATGGAGTGGAGTTTAAGAAGGTGTAAGAAAGAAAGAGATAGGGGGAAGATAGACAGATGTGTAGAGAGAAAAGAGAAGTTAGAAATGATAGAAAGATCAAAGCAAGGGAGAGATGGCAGATATAAATATGTAAATAAATAGACAGAGAGATAGAGTGTGTGTGTGTGAGAGAGTGAGAGAGAGAGAGAGAGAGAGTCGGATGGATAGATGATGGACATAAACACAGAAAAAGAAGAGAGAGAAAGACAGAAAATAAGAGGGTGAGGAGAGAGAAAAAGACATACAAGGAACATGGAAAGAGAAACGTTTACATAAAGGGAGGAGGAGAAGAGTAGAAGGAGGGAGGGATGAGAAAAAGGATGGCGAGATTAAAGGAGGAGGAGTGCAGGGCCTGGAAGAAGAGATACAGTTTCCAATGATCACTTTTGTGACTATGCAACTGGGCTCATATAACTAGCTGCAACATCACAAAAATGACAGTGGCAACCGCTAATTAGCTGGCCAACCGAAAAGAGCGAGAGAGAGACAGAGAGAGAGAGAGAGAGAGAGGAAGAGAGGAAGAGAAGTGAGCATAGTACGTCTGTCATTCGATGTGCGAAACATTCGTGACAGCAAAATAACCAAAATGGCCCCCGAAAGCAGAAGAAGCCGCAGCATTAAACATAAAAAGCTGTAAAATCAGGCATCCACTGAGAGAAGGGACTAATTACACACGCTGACAGAAAGGTAGAAAATTCCAGAGTGATCCGGAGAGAAACGTGTCCCGTCATGTCGGAGCCTAAAAATATAACGCCGGCTTTATGGAGGGATGTTTTCCCTTTCATTACTGAGGTGTCTGGAATAAGGGTTTGTTATAGAGGATGTGCTGTAATATAGGGAGCTTCATTTACAGTGCTGAAGGACCATAAATCTCAGTGAACCCCGTCGGGTTTTCACAAAAAAAAATCAGGAATCAGATCGATTATGCCGGCCATGCCAAGAGAAAAGGAACATTTCTGGAAATTTCCACAGTCACTGGAACTATCAGGTGACCATACAATGATGAAAACGGCTTATGTTCGCAGATATGACATTCAAACCTGGATTTCAGTGATCGGGCAGAAGGTTCATTTGCTATAAAAGCAGCTCTGATTGTAGTGCAGTTCGTGTTCTCATACGTTATCGTTTCCATAGTAACAGCTCATTCTCAAGGTAAGGTTTATCATCATCATAAAAAAAAAAACTTTACCATTCAGAACGTTATGCTTGAAACCAACTGTGAGAATCTTACGCTGAAGTCAATAACAGACTCCTCCAAACACTGGGTCATTTTAAAGGTTACACAGGAAACCGAAAGTTAAAGGAAGTGTGCGCTGCAAGCGAAAAAAATACATAACAAAAGAAAGAAAGGGAAAAAAGAACATTATTTTTGACCTTCACCTTTAAAAGAAGAATATAATCTGAGATAAATACAGGGAATTGTGCCAGCCTGCTGCCATCACCAATATTTTCCCATTTAGGCTCAAATAGATGGAAGAAAGGCAAACAGGAGGCTGGCAGATTCGCCGATATCGTATTATTTACCCACCAGCGGAGTGAGCGTGTGTGTGATAAAGCTGAAGTGAACCGGCCCATTGTGAGTGTGCATTCTCCCGCTCTATTAAAGACATTTATGCCAGAAGAAAAATGAGGACTTTTGTGCTGCCATCGGCTTTTCCGCCACTATAGATTTATAGCTTAATGTTTTTCCATTTAACTGAAGTGTCTGAATTAAGGATTGTTACAGAGGGGCCGCTGTTTACTTGCTGCGATGCAAAAAGAATGGAAAAATAACAGCAATTGGATTTAATAGGCTTTTTGTTTTGCAAAAAGGCAGAGCTGGACTTTTTGCTAGAAAAACTCAAAGACCACAATAAACGTGAATTAACTGAAACTTTGTGAAGATGTGTTCAACCCAAGCAAGAACCTGAGCAAGAACCCAAGAATCTTACTCAAGAGCCCAGCGATGAGATTTACAACCTTCTGCTCACTAGCATAGAACCTCAACTTCTGCCCAAAAAGCCAGATGTTTCATTGGGAAAAGATTGAAATGACACGTCTCCTGGTTTCCACCCTGTAGTAAGATGCCTTTACACACCTGCGGAAGTCCAGCAGGGTTCGAGCTGACTCAGGAACGTTCTGATCCATCCAGGACAGGAAGTGGAACTGAGTTACGGTACGTGTCTCGTTGGTCTGGACGTTCTTCAGGTAGAAACTGCGCACCAGGAAGTCCTCACACCAGATGTGCTCTGACACCAAGTTGACCTGAAGATAAAAGAGAATGACTGCATCCCTGCTAGGATGAGAAGCTTTGGGTTGTGGAGACAGAAAAGTCCCCCAATATAACTGAGGCCACTGGTTTGTCGAAGAACTGATGAGGAACTTCATTAGTTGGCAATTTAATCCATGCTTTCAAGTTAAGCTCGAATGACACTGTAATTACACGATGCTATTTTATTCCACTACAAGCCTTCATTTCATAGGAATGTATTCACCATTTAAACAGTATAGTCTGAATCCCAGTATCGATGTTATGAACATCCATACTTTATCCAAATATCACTTGATACAATGGATGCGCTTTAATTTTTTCAGCCTCAGGAAACTTGTCTACGCTACATGGCCTGAACCCTGTTCCTGGAGGAATACACTACGTTGCCAAGTTTAGCACTAAGCCTCATCTAAGCTCACTAGATCCATGGAATCAATGCCTTCAGGAAGATCTGACTATCAAAGAAAGCGTGTAAGATTAGCGTTGGAACGAAATCTTGCTCCAGGCTGTTGATTTGGTGCACACGCTACAACTCTGAATCTTAACTCTGGCTTTGGAGTTCCCCAGCTGGTCCTGGTACTCCAGGACCACAACAAGACCAGGGTAGAATGTACTGGACTAAAGTGCCTCTGCAAGACTCAGTCAAGTGGACGTTACCTCATAGATATGGTACAGGTCCGACCCTTCATCTGGCCAGTACTGGTGACATTGTTTGTTTCCGTTCTCCGCTAATGGTGTTAGCATGACGATCACCACACAGCCGCTCTCCCACACCATCTACAGCAGTGGGGAAATAGAGAAGAAGAAGAGTTTATGCCTCGAGACGTTTCAGGCAGAAATACACACAGCCAAATTGATCATCATGATGAGGAACAGCAAGGATCTTTTCGAAAAGACATTTTTAAGATTTTGAGATAACCAGTCTGGACTAGCGGTCCATATCCGAGGCATCTGACATGACAGGTTCACAATTTACATCATTCTGTAAATCCACAAACACTGAGTATCCAAGGCCAAGATGTAATGCACAAGACAACACACTGACTCGATACAACAGTGCAAGACAAGAGCAATATATAAAACAGAATATATTTGCCAGGATTAGATTTGTACAGCACCTTGCATAAGTATTTGCACCCCCACCATGGCCCTTCCTTCAACTTTTCCACATTTTGTAGTGCTACAATCTAGAAATGAAATGGACATAATTGGGATTATATATCACAAATCTATGCAAAATAGCCCATAATATTTAAGTAGGGAGAAAAATCTATATATCTTGCGAAATAATTTACAAATAAAAAAGTAATGTGACATGACTGTGTAAGTATTCACCACTATTCCTGTGAAACCCCTAAATTAGCTCTGCTGCAACCCAAAGCCACACACTGCCGAAAATACACTGGAGTGCTTCAAAACCAGGAACCTGAATACATTAGAATGGCTCAGCCCTCAATCTGACTGGGAATCTGTGGCAACACTTGAAAAAAAAAAAAAAAAACATTCTCCGTCTAATCTGAGAGAGCTTGGGCATTTTTGGAAAAAAAAAAAAAAATCAGGACTCAGATATGCAAAGCTGATAGAGGCACGTCCAAGAGCACTTGTGGGTGTTGACCCAGGGGGGGGTGAATACTAACTGTATACAACCAACACATATCTTTTTTTTGTGTTTAATTAACCTTTGTGCCACAAAGAAAATGCACGTACAAATGTAAGACATATGGTGTAAATCAAATGGTAAAAATTCCAATTAAGTCCATTTCAAATGTGGAAAAGTTCAGGGGGTGAATACTTATGCAAGGCACTGTATTATGCCACAGTTAGAATAAATGTAAATACCAGATGCTTTTCTTTTAAAATTCCAAACTGACTTATAAGTGATCCAAGCCAACAATGTAGTGGAGAGTTAACAGTCTTGCTTAAAAACCCAACACTGGCTCTGAGGCAGTCGCGAGATTTAAACTCACAACCTACCGGTCACTAACACAGAACCTTAACTAAGACTCCATCATGCTCAAATCATCCTCAAATTGTTTTCTGCTATTTTAGAGTAAAATATTCATGGGGTACCACTTGGGCTTTTATTGCCACTTGGATGCATGCAACAATTCTGAAGCGACTTAAACGTAGCATATGTTTCACTTAACGAAGTGTTCCCTCGCGGCCGCGCCGGCTATTATTAGCCCAACCATTTCCTAGTTGTAATTGAAGTTTAAGTTCATCTCACCGCCCTGCTTTTCAATCGCCCGGCTTGCCATCGTCCCTCCCACTCTATCTCTCTTCTTGTCTGTCTGAGCTGCCGTTTCTCGCTCCATTTCTCCTAATCACACTTTCTCCGTGTCCTTCAGCGATATAATGGCCCGCTGTGGCCGTTAGGAAAATGAGGGGAAAACACTGACTTTTACGAGGGGCAATAAAAACACAATGGTCCTGACCATAAACTAATCACACTCACGTTCAGCGTGTCCCTCGAGAGCTATTAAAGTGAAATACGCTGTGAGTCTACGCCACCATGACTGGCGCAAAACACGACATTACACCGAATTCACAGCTTTTTTTCAAGACACCTGACATCAACGGCAAAAATTTCATATTTCTTTTGGATCGTATTTCCGTTTAGTTGCTAATTAACAGCGCTTTCACTTTTGGCATCTTATTTTTTTTTTTGCCATTATTTATTTATTTATTTATTTATTTTTGACCAGAGCACCACACACGCTGAGGCGGAAAATGCCACGACGCACACACTGTTACCATAGCAACGTGATTACCAGTCCTAGCTAGTATCGCCTAGCTAACTAGCCTCGCTAGTTCTTTAGATTAGATTCATTAATGCAGATGAAATTAAGGATTGGTGTAACTCTGGGGATGAGGAGGATGTTTGTAGTTTGTAGGCAGGAAATCGAAAGAGTTTGAGCTGCTGGTGTGATCGTGTGCGGTTAAATTGTGGAAAACATTCGAAGCTCAGCTTTGTTTTTGTTTTTTTAAGTGGCCGCTTTCCAGTAGTATGCACTAGTAACCACTTCCCATAGGATTCGATGTAAAACATGCACTAGCCACTGAAAACAAACAAACAAACGACTTCTTATGTCTCAGCTAAATGATGTCTTTCCTTTCTTTAAGTATTATCTACTTTTTTATCTCCTTTTTTTTCCTCTTTTATCTGGAAAGTGAGCTACGACAGTAGCAGAGCACAATCCAAGCTCAGGGGTTCTCTGGCAATCCCGCGATCTTCTCCCTCTCTCGACCTTCCAGTCACAACCTCAGAACCTCAAACACACTTTTTTTTCATCGTTCCCTTTCAGTGCTCTCATTAAATGTCTGCTTAAGAATCATAAAAATGATTTCTGATGTGCTTCTTCTGCTTCATTACCTCATTAAGCTACTAAGTCATGATGTTTTGTTCGTCATTATGGAGTAATGGCTCAGCAAACTGGAGCCCGTCTGATGAGCTAATACAAATGTTCCAAAGCAGGTGATCAAATATTGTCAGTGACTAACGTCGCTAGGCAAGGTTAAGCAAAGGTCAAAGCGAAAGCAGCAAACAATCGCACTGGTGGAGCAGAACAAATCCCGCCATTCACGCCGCTGGAGCAGGTGACCTTCGAGATAATGAAGGTAGACATTATGAGTGTATTTTCTTTCTTTTGCGCTAATCTTATTCAGAATGACAGACTACGACATAAACATGCCAAGATAATTGACAGGGATTCGACGCGTTCGTATTCATCATTAATCTAAATGGACTATTTTAAATGAAAGCTTTCTGAGTCTGCACACCTCAAGCTCCCTGTGATTCAGCCGTACAAAATTAATTCAATTGAGATCATTATTTTTTTTTTCCCTCAGTAATTGGCACAATGATAAATACAAGCAACCGGTAACCTCAATTAGCAGCCGTCCCATTAGTTGGCGAACGCAGATCGGTTGCTAGGGAAGGTCAGGTGACATCAAAAGCATTAGCGTAATCAACTTGACTGAGCGGGGAGTTCAATCAAAAGTGCACTTTTAACAAAGTCAGCGAGATATCCTGCACGCCATCGTCTCGCCTTGAGCTCAAACGCATGCGCAAAGCAAAGCAAACAACACTTCCATTAATGGGTTTGCTGCAACTGTACACATCATGGCCCTGAAATGCATGAATGTGACGCTGGTTTCTTTGTCTCAGTCTTCCGTGATTCGCCTGAACACTAATCCCATGCTGAAGTTGAGTCAGGTGTGTTAGAGTGACTTCGCTACTCAGGTAAGCCGATATCTTATGTGTCTGCGAAGACTGCGCCTGCGAAGACCCTTCACATGGTGTCAGTAGATATTTTCTACTATATATAGTTCTGAAAACTACAGGAACTGAAATCCGTTTCTCTGGAACACAGGAGCATCGACAGTCGCTATCTGATTACTGTCAAACTATCAGATTGATCAGACTTATATGTGTTTGTCTATGGCATGACTATCCAAAAGCTTGAGGAAAACGCACTCAGTGAGGCTTTAGAGCTCTTTAAGCAGACGGACAGTTTTTTCCAGCTGCGTTTGTTAAACTGGATCCTTATACAACATGGTATTTGCAGGCAAACCCCAAGGCAAGGTTGGAATGTAACCTGAATAAATACATTTCCAAGTCGCTTTGGTGAAACGTATTTCTGTTTCTTGCAGCTGAGATGTATCATACTGGCGGAAAAACTCAGTCACGGCAACCCTCCCAGACCTCCACGCATATAAAAGATAACACTCGCAGCCCAGTGTGATGTGATTCAGTTGCTCTTTCAGGGAAAAAGAGAAGGATTTGCAGGACAGCTTGTAGATAAGCCTAACCACTAATTTGACCAGAAATCAATCATTTTCTATGACTTTATAGAGCTCAGAGACACAAATACATCCACTTGTGTACTTCCTGTCTACACTGGCACTGCAGTAACAGCCATTCATATACAGAACTCTTAGCACTGTCTGTGCAGATTTATAGCTAGTGCATGCTGACAGAATGATAATCCAGGGTTTCGATTTTCAGCAGTTTGGGATATTTAAAAGGACATTTCCATATCAGAGGTGCAAGGCTTCACAGCACAACACGGTCTTTGTCCACTTCCACACTTTCTCATCAGTTTAATAATGAGAGCTAGCTAGAATAATTAACTCGGCGCTTTCTGCATTTGTGACTCGCTCTGCTCTCTGCTGTTGTGGATGATCCCACATGAACATCGTTAAACAGTTTATCCCTAAATCTCATCCTTGTTTCATCTGGATACTGTAGATTTGTACCTAAGAGCTGCTGCTGTAATCATAAAGACTGTTCTGTTGCTCAATCCCAGGACACTTATTCACAATCTGCTCACACTGAACACCCCGTAAACGCACTCAGTACCTGTATACTGTAATGATTTATAATCCCGCTAATCCCAGAACCCGGCACTCAGGATGGATTCGTCTGAAGGTTTCTTCCTCATGCCATCTCAGGGAGTTTTTCCTCACCACTTCTTCATTAGGAATTTAAATCTACATCCATTTTTTTTTTGTTAAACTGCTTTGTGACAATGTCTAATGTTAAAGGTGCTATACAAATTACTCATTTCGATAAATCCTCTGGTAAAGTCTGAAGTACAGCTTTGAACTCTTCACTCAAGACACCTGCCTAGCTAGCATGATATTAATTCTGACAGCACAAACTAGCTGAATAGCTAATAGCTAGCTGTCACAAAGGAGATAGAGCTCAGTCTTTTCAGCTATATTGAGTAAAGTTCAGAATCACTAAATCTGTTAGCTGACAGGATTTTTGATTCAGTTTAAGGGGTAGATCACTGAAAATGGCACAGGCTGTTATTATTCAGTTCACAGGTTTCTGAGCAGGTGCCTCACCCTCAAAAAAGAGTTTTGTGAGTGCATTCAAAGAGCTAAGGTTTTCTCAGGTATCGCACCATGTTAGCTAGCTTGTGTTGACTAGCTTCAGTACATCGTTGACGAACTAAAACAATTAAGATTATGAACTGTAATGAATATGAATATAAACCCCTCTCAGAAGTCATGTCCGGCTAATTCATGCTAGCTAGGTAGTCTTAGCACTGAAGATGAGCATTGACGACTACAATTTCCCTGGATTTTCTCAGAAATCATGTCAGGTTAGCACATATTAGCTAGCTGGTTAACAAAATCTGTGAAAAAAGCATTTGCATGTGTGAGTCATCTATTTCTTCCCACTTCAAGCCTTCTGAATGAGGTCCTGCTGTCCACTTCAGTGTAAAACGATATGTCAGAAAACCAAATCATCATAGGTTTACGGCTCACCTGCCAGAAGTCGGCCACCGTAGAAGACAGAGGGCCCTGAGCAGAGATGTAGGCTGGGTTACGAGGGTCATGGTCCATCTACAGATCCAGAGAGAGAGATTAATAGCAGTACGCAGACTACCAAAGCTCATATATTAAAATGATGCAGATGGCTGGTCTCCTGGTTCAGTCGTGCACTTGCTATTTATTTATTCATTTATTTATTCATTTATTTATTCATGCTCACCAATTAAGAGCAAATTGTTTACAATAGCAGCTGGAAGAAATTTACAAATTGCAAGATTAAAGAGAGAGAGAGAGAGAGAGAGAGAGAGAGAGACGAGGGGGCTAAAGTTATTATGAGTATAAGGATAAAGTGAGCAATATGAATATAGTGAGTGTGATTAGTATATCAATCTGATGTATTAAAATACATTAAAAGCCTATTAAATATGATAGGATTTAGAGCTGTTTTGCTGCTATATGATCAATGATTCTTTGATAAATGAGAGGCCACGCCTCCTTCACTGGGACTGACAGGAAATATAGGCCACACCTCCTTATCTTTGACAGGTAAAGAAGCCACAACTCTTTCACTGGGACTGTCAGACACAGAGACCACCCCACCTTCACTGAGACTAACACACACGGAGGCCACGCCTCCTTCACTGAGACTGACACAGAGGCCACGCCTCCTTCACTGAGACTGACACACACGGAGGCCACACCTCCTTCACTGAGACTGACACAGAGGCCACGCCTCCTTCACTGAGACTGACACACACGGAGGCCACACCTCCTTCACTGAGACTGATACACACGGAGGCCACACCTCCTTCACTGAGACTGACACACAGAGGCCACGCCTCCTTCACTGAGACTGACACACACGGAGGCCACGCCTCCCTCACTGAGACTGACACAAAGGCCACGCCTCCTTCACTGAGACTGACACACAAAGAGGCCACGCCTCCTTCACTGAGACTGACACACACAGAGGCCAAACCTCCTTCACTGAGACTGACACACAGAGGCCACGCCTCCTTCACTGAGACTGATGCACACAGAGGCCACGCCTCCTTCACTGAGACTGACACACACAGAGGCCACGCCTCCTTCACTGAGACTGACACAAACAGAGGCCACGCCTCCTGCAGTGGGACACCCTGGTGATGAAAATAATCCAGTTTGGTCTTTCCTTTATTTACTCCAACTTTATTAAAGGAAATTGTGTAGATGGAGGTGAAACAAAAGAGAAAGTAGAGACAAATCACAAAGAAAATCAACAGGCTATCGTCTGATGAGTCCAGAGCCAAATCTCTCATGGATCTCTCCATTGCTGTCCTCTTCCTTTCACTTCTCCTCTCTCTTTCACTCTCTTTTCTGTGCAGTGCGTGGTCTGCTCTTTCCTCCGAGCAGTCACAGTGTCTGTGTGTTCTTTAATATGACTGATTAAAGCTGGGTTGTTGAATAAAGCTTGGCAGCGCTCTAATCAAACATATTTATTGACAAGAGGCTCGGCATCTAGGAGATGAAATTTGTCTGTTTGTGCCTGTGTGTCCGCCTGAAAAAGAAAAAAAAAATAACTAGGATGCCATCCATAGTGTACTGGCCTAGAATAAATAGCGACAGACAAATTAGCAGCCAAAAAATCAATTTGCATCAGTAAAAGCTGCACTCTGATTCTCTTTAAATCAAAGGATTAGGGCTGGATGGTGTTTCAGTGACTTGTACAAAAAAAGAAAAAAAACAAAATTAAACAGCTGTTGTTCAAGCATTGCTTCAAATCAATAACTTTTAAATGAATAGCTAACCGCAATTCTGATTAGCGCTTGTTAATATTCATCTTGTTTGGAGTTCCTACCCATTCTGTCCGTGTCAGTATCACACGCTGTTCCCCAGACCCTTTAGAGAGCCTGGCAGAAAGCGTCGCTGAATAATCCACATTATCCCAGAGTGTTACAAAGGAACTCCGTTAATGAGAAGTCGATCGTCAGCGTATTGGAACGCAGCCATTCTGAGTGGACACAATAGGAAGCCGGCTAAGTGGAGCTCAGGTATGCTCCCTTGTTAGGGGATCAAGCTGGGACGCTATTGTCCCCAGGCAGTGTAAGAGAGCGTAATCCAACACAAGCAGGCTTTACTCACTAAAAAGAAGTCTAGCAAAATTTCAAGGAATTCTAATGAGCTTGGTGTAGCAAGAGAAGCTTCCGGAGCTAGCCCTGACTCTCGGCCTAACTCACATTCAGCCTACATTCACACTAGCAAGCTAAACTCAAATTAGATAACGCACTAATCTATGTGAAAATTTGTTTGATTGGTTTAAACGTTACGTGCTCAGCTTCGTTCTCAGGTTAGATTAGCAAAGCTAGCTAACTGTACTAGTTACATTCGTTCACCAGAGGCCCCAATGATCTCTGCAACTTCCTTGCCAGTTTATTTTCTTCTTAATGTTTCTATACACATCTAATGAGAGGTCGTGTATGACAGAATGAGATGAAACCGCAGTTATACGTTTTTTCTTTCATGGGAACTAATCACAGGTAGGAACTAAAGCTGTGATTGGGGAACTGAAGAAAGTCGGGCCGCACACACCATAGGATCGGCGTCACATCTCATTTGCATAGAATTCAGAAAATCTCAATTAGCCAGTTTTATGTTTTGGCTGTAAAAACACTCAAAAATACTATGAAATATCCACTCAAGGCCAATATTAAATACATTCACACAACCCTTTAAAGTCCCCGAATATTTTTTTCACATGGACAAGATGAAAGAAACACATTTTAATCAGAGGTATTGCTTCTCTTGAGGATGGAATTTTTTACGGATAAAGAAGAGCGCTCGGTCAGCTTATCCTTCAAACCATGGGCATGTTTTCTTTACAAGTGATCACATCGAATTAACATAAACACTGTCATTATTTTATTAATTCAACAACTTAAAATAGTGAATTCAAAGTGTGATCAAATATCCCACATTCTGCACACACATAACGATTTCATGACCTCGATTTCGTATCTTGTGCTTTCATTAAGTTGTGCAGAAGATATAAGAAAATAACATGCAAAATAAAAGGATGTGCAGGATCATCTGCGACAGTGATCGGTGCTCAGTGCCCATCATAAAAGCAAACCTGGCTAAATTAGCTGTACCTAATTGCGGTATAGCCCTGATGTTCAATGAGCAACCAACAAAAAAAATTCAGACACAAAGCCCCATTGTTAGTATGAACGACACGCACAGCCATTAGCCTGGCTCCAAATGGATATAATTGCTTAGCACAACCTTTATAGTCAGCAAGAGCCATTATAAGCCAGACAGCTAATACCAGACTTTTGACTGCCCTTGTCTCGCTTCCCATAAAGGGAGATATTAAAGCAGATATATCATCTCAAACTCAAAAAGATGATCACGCTCATAAAATCTAATTACTCCAAGCTGAGAAGTGAAGTGCCAGCTCGACAATAACTGCAGCGCGAGGCACTTTGGACCACGCCTGGAGACTTCACGAGGAGGACGGACAGAAGTACTGATGCAAATAGAGCTTCAGTCTGTCCGTCAAATCTGACAAGCACAAAAATTATACACTGAGGAAAACAATCATTATTGCCAGGAAACTGGCACCCTTTTGTTTCGCCAAGTTAGGAGACAAACTTAGATTCCTTATTAAAGCAGATAAAATCCTCTCTGACCCTCAGCACCCACATCTTATAGAGTTTGTGCAGTCAGTCTCGGGGGCAAAACTAACTTTTAAACAACTCGCAAAGTGATCGCAAAGCAAGAGCAGGTTTGTTGGATTCATTCAACTTACACTAAGTACTTTAATCCTGGCCAGGGGGGCAATGAATCCCGAATCTATCCCTGGAACACTGGGAACGAGGTTGGAATACACCCTGGATGGGATGCCACTCCATCGCTGACACCTAGGGGCAAATTAATATAACAATTCCACCTACTGGCATGTTGCATGGCATGAGGTGGGAAGTAGCCAGATCTCTAGAGGGGTTACCTGACCCTGGAACTCTTTTTGATCTGCTTTAGATATTCTACAAACTACTCCTTGGCTGTCATGAGCCAGCCTCTCAACTGGTTCCTCAGCAAGATGTCCAATTATGTTTATCTATCTTTCAATAACTTTTCATAAAATGTATCAATAGAGTCCACCTGAACCAAATGTGAACTTGAAATTAGGATCTGGGATGAGTTGGTAGTCTAAAGACAATCTACTAAACATCAAGAGCTAAAAACCAGACTATTTATCACCAGTAAGAGCTTTATCCTGGTCAGGTGCGCAACAAATCCAGAATCTATTCAGGGAACACTGGGAATGAGGCAGGAATACACACTCCAGTCCATCCATTGCTGAGCACCAGAACTACTAGGTGCAATTTAGCTTAGCCAATCCACCTCCTGGCATGTAAGGAAACCAAAGGGAGAATCCAAAGGAAACCAACAAGGATAAGTGGAAAAACATTCCAAAGCTCAGGACAGTACTGGGAACAGTGGAGATGGGATTGTGCTTCATCCTGGTCAGTGTCATGATGGATCTAAAGGCTATCCTGGGAACACTGGGTGTGAGGTGGTAGAATTTATCCTGGTACAAAAGTCCATCGTTGAGTACCAGAACTTTACACCTAGGGGCAAATTAAAGTGTCCAATCCACCTACTGGCATATTTTAGGGAGGAAGGAGGAAACTGGAGTACTGGAGTTCAATATTCAGAACAGAACCTGCTACACCACTGTGCCAGGTGTTGGATTTAGTTGCAATTAAATTAACGTTTCAAGCACTGACCATCACTGTGACCACAAGCATTCAGAACTTTACAAAGGAGCAGACTTGTGCAAGTCCGTACAAACTCATGAGGCCATGATGAGTCAAACTAAAGGACTGAAACCCAACACAAATGCTTTTTTCTTTACTGTAATGCAGGTGGTCAGATACAGTATGAAGCATAGGAGCAGCCTGGATGCTGGTCATTCATCTTCAGTAAATCCTGATCAGGACTAATTTAGTTTAAATTGCCGTATGGTTTAAATTTTCAGGAAATAATACCAACTAAGTTCATTACAAAATATTGTAAACAGATGTATGTGGGCAGGATGGATCACATTTTCTGGGGGAGTGAGAAGGATTGAGGAAAAACCCTGACTCAGATGTTTCTGCTAAGGAAAAAATCTGGCAACCACAGAGGAAGACTATGAGGAACTTTCCTCCATGTAAATAATGAAGTAGCTTATGGACTGACTCTGAATATTCTGCGCCTGACTGTTTATTGTCGTTATTTGTGTTAATTTGTGTTTGAACCTTGCTGTCTAAACTTCCATCCATCTATCCATCCATCCATCCATCTTCTGTACTGTTTATCCTGCACAGGTGCCATCTCATCACAGACGTGTCTTTTGTAAACGTATAGTATTGTCATGTATTCTTTTTTTCCATTTATTCTTTCATCATATTTAGCTTTAAACTGGTTTCACAATTGTAAACTCGTTTATTAAAAAAACCTACAGTAAAGGTAAATGGTTTAGGGTAGATTTAATTATTATAATAAATACATTATAAATAAAAAAATAAAAAAAACAATCTAATAAAATAATTAGTAATAATACAATAGTACAATATATAGATAATATTAATTAAACATCTCACTATTTGTTAGAAATCCTACAAATTTTCAAACAATCCCTTCTCTTCCTCACAGGACTCCGCCCCCTTTTGTCATTACCATGACAACAGCAGCAAGAGATCCCTTTTATGATACTGCCAGTTTCTCCTCACTGATGAGACAAAGCATGTGTGCTCATGTGTGACAGAGAGGTGTGTGTGTGTGTGTGTGTGTGTGTCTGAAAAGGCCAAAACCTTCAACCCTGAGCAGCCACTTGCTGAAGACGGGAGGGTTGGAAAAGGGAAAAATGTCACAGATGACTCATTTCGAGGTTGTTCTGCTGCGACGCTGCTAACGAGGCAGCAGGCAGCAGCATTTGACAGATGTAATTATGGCAGTTTTCATGTCAGGTTCCTGCTGGGACATAATTACGAGGCCCCCTGTGCTCTGACGGGAAGAGAAAACCCCTGACTTTCTTTTGTTTTCCCTTGGAGGGGGTCCGAGGAGATGGAGTGAGCAGGAGGGCAGATTGACTTCAATATTAACCCTCTGTCCTGTGCTCTGTTCTCTGCTGAGCGCTGACCTGAGACATCTGTGTGTTTTATATAAATATAACTTTTACACACCTAACAAATAAAATCTCATCTCAATGCTGGACTAACAATCTGACGCTTGAAAGATACATCTAAAGCAGACACACAGAGGCCACGCCTCCTTCACTGAGACTGACACACAGAGGCCACGCCTCCCTCACTGAGACTGACACACAGAGGCCACACCTCCTTCACTGAGACTGACACACAGAGGCCACGCCTCCCTCACTGAGACTGACACACAGAGGCCACGCCTCCTTCACTGAGACTGACACACAGAGGCCACGCCTCCTTCACTGAGA
>CM075006.1:2069309-2081144 GCA_037576675.1 Pangasius sanitwongsei
ACGCCTCCTTCCCTGAGACTGACACAGAGAGGCCACGCCTCCTTCACTGAGACTGACACAGAGGCCACGCCTCCTTCCCTGAGACTGACACAGAGAGGCCACGCCTCCTTCACTGAGACTGACACAGAGGCCACGCCTCCTTCCCTGAGACTGACACAGAGAGGCCACGCCTCCTTCACTGAGACTGACACAGAGGCCACGCCTCCTTCCCTGAGACTGACACAGAGAGGCCACGCCTCCTTCACTGAGACTGACACAGAGGCCACGCCTCCTTCACTGAGACTGACACAGAGAGGCCACACCTCCTTCACTGACCAATCAGAATCCAGAATTCAGCAGCACTGTGGTAGAGCACTCTTTAATATGCTAACATCTGTGCTGTATTTGTGATATTTTATACATACTGCATTATTAATTATTATTAACATTAACATTTTAAATGAAACTTTAACTGTTTAATAACTTGTCTTAAGTACTGCATGTCCAATGTCCATAACTGAGACAAAAGTCCTAAAGTATTCGCATCCTCAGTGTGACAGTGACACCGATTTCAGGATGATGACGTGAACATCCGCACTCACAATGAGGCTGGCGTTGATGTAGTCCGAGTTGCTCTGATTATTCTCAGCCTTCAGCGTCACTCTGGAGTGATCGTCTGAGATAGAGGCACAAAAACCAGTCATCTGTTAGTCCAGTAACATCTATAACATGCTTATAACACATGTATTACACGTTATTACACAAAGTGCATTTCAATGGCTGCTTCTAGGGCAAATGTTTTGGTATGAATACAATGGAAAGTATGAGCATTATTAGTGAAATGAAGGAAAGCAAGTTAGTGTGTATGACACAAAACAAACAAACAAACAAAACCTGTGAATCTATTGTGAAGAAATTGACAAATATGAGTATTTGCCATAAAAAATTAAGTAATTAGTATTTATAATAACTAAATATATATGTTTATATACAATTTATCTCTCTCTATTGTACACAATTTTATATGTCAGGAAATAATATACTCATCTATTTATAGATTTATTAAAAATGTGGTGTTAATGTGGGCTTCTGATATTGTTTATGAGGCTGTTTTTGTTTGTGTTACGTGAGATGGACGTGTGTTGTACACCTGTGTTGTACACGTGTGTAGCAGAAGTGTGTGGTGTGTGATTTGGGCCACTCACACGCGAGCACGCCGTTGGCTCGGTTCTTCTTGGCGTTGTTTTTATCCTGAGCTGAAGAACAAGCGGCCGGCTCGGCCTGATAACCACACAAAGCTTCCCACTCCTTCTCCAAACGATCCTGATTCTGCAGGTGATCCTCCATGTACGCCTGCACCGAGGAAGAGGAGGAGGAAGAGGAGGAGGAAGAGGAGGAGGAAGAAAAGATGAGTTACGTTATAACAGCTACAAACAGTCGTTCCTTCAGCACTGAGGAACCGCAACGTGTAAACTCCTCTGTCTTTAAGTTACAGCTTTAGCTCTGACTGTTACGAAGCACTGGCACTGGAGACTCCTTCCATAAACATCAAATAAACATCTCCTTCCTTTAAGATTACACACCTTTTTTAATGCGTTTATGTGACGTGTCTGCCGTACACGTCCCTGTGAATGAGCTGTTACTACAGAAACGATAACGTATTAGAACGAGCGCATTAATATAAACCTGCGCTACTGTCAGAGCTGCTGTTACAGAAAACTAATCAACACCTTCTGACCAATCAGCATCCAGTATTTGAGGATGAGGGGTTTGTATGTGTGAAAGATAAAGCACTAGAACTGCTGTGACTGAAGAACTGCTTTCACACGGCAGCCCTGTGAGTATGCTAACACTGAGTTTTACACACACACACACACACACACACACACACACACAGACAGAGAGAGAGAGAGACAGAGAGAGAGAGAGAGAGAGAGAGAGAGAGAGAGAGTAAACTCATAAACACAGACAGTAATGTGTGTAATCTGTCAGGTCACCATAACCAAACTAATATCCAAGAAGCAGGTACTTCATTCCCTCAACCGTTTCAATGCCCTGTCTCACTCTCGCTCTTTCTCTCTGTCTTCTCTCTCTCTCTCTCTCTCCATCGTTCTTTCTCTCCGTCCCTCCCTCCGCGCTGTTCTTTTGTCTCTGTTGGATTCAGCTACCCAGGAAAGGAGGCTTAAGCTCAGACAATCTTATCGCCGTGTGTGAGAGTGGAGAAAAGCGGTGATTGAAGCTCGGCTCTTTCAGCACTCTTAATTGCGTGTGTGATTGCCAAGGTCCAACCCACCCCTCTCTCCCTCTCTCCCTCTTTCCCTCTCTCTCTCTGTTCTTTTGTGCTGCATATTTGGGATTAGTCTCCGAGATTGACGAGTGGAGCTGCTTTGAGCTCACGTCTGTCTGGACGGATGGAGGCGTGATTGTAGAGCGACAGAAAGAGAAGAGAAAAACGAGAGACTAGGAAAGAAAGGAAAAAAAGAGAGAGGTGGAGCTCAGAGGTAAGCTGGACCACAGCTGCCTAAGGTATTTTTTTATTAATCTGTTTATTCTGCAGCACCAGGTATGGACTGATTCTGAGTAGAGCAATGCACTTTAATAAATAATTAGGGTCCAAGCACTTTTTTTTTAAAACGCAGTTGGTGCAAACATCACAAGGCCAGGAAACACCCAACGTGGCAGAAAGGCTCAGGATCCTTCCCACTACTCTGGAATGCGATGGGATCCACGTCAGCCCGATGGTGGCGCTCTAGTGCATCGTTACGTTTCGGCAAATAAACCCTGAACTGTGCGACACATCGTAAATAATTCTTCCTTCACGTATTATTCGAGTTATTCCATGATGGGAATTTCCACACAAAAATTTGGACGATTTGTTTCCACCCACTTGTATTTCCTGTTTTTGGGTTCATTCATGCAAACCTGGTGCACATTAAGAGGAGTGCGATCGCAAATGGAAGCAATCCTTTATACCCGGCCGACTTAAACAGCAATAATTTCAGAAATCATACATCAATAAACAGCTCTGCTTCTTCACACCATGCCGCGGTTGATTATTTTCCTGTACCTGCACCACGCTGAGTGTTTAATTACCTACAAATCAGCTTTACTTAAAAAGCCAGGTTTTTGTAATCAACATTCTACCATTTCAGTATAAATTAAACATAAGTAAACTACGCTTCATAACCCAAATTTAAAAAAAAACACAGAAATTTTTATCATGCATGATGTTTCTTTACATTTTTATACAAATAAAGTCATAAAAAAGCAACACAGTGAATTTATGGAACGTTAAAATATGTTCAGAGTCCTGAGTTAGTATTTGTACCTTTTTTTCTTCAGTATGAAATCAAACAATTCAACAAGCTAGGGAAATGTTATCCAGTTTAAAACGTCTCTAAGCACGCCTCTAAACTCCACCCCCCATCCCGCCTTTAACCATTCATAACTTTACTTTACGAATTTGTGCCCATGAGGTCATGTCATGTACAAGTTATACGCAAATTTTCACCAACACTCGTGAGGGTGTGTGGAAGCACGTGTTATGGCACATCTTCAAAAAGCTTCGGAAAAAACAGCCAGGTTTTTGCGTTTGACATGAAAGTTAACAATCAGGGATTTTATTGTACTGCGGAATTCTAAATTGTAAGTAAAAATTCATGAAAGAGGGATTTCTGTGAATTTGTATACAGATAAAGTCATAAGAAACAAGAAAGCAGCTCAATGAATTTATGGAAAGTTACAATGGTTGGGGTTAGAGGTGCAGTTAGTATTCGTTTTCTTTCTTTTTTTCCTCAAATCAAACAAAATGCAATAAAATTGCACTCGCTGATTTTTTTTTTGTTTCATGTTCAAGATAATCTATAAGCACTAACTCCGCCCCTCAGCCTGACCTTTAACATTCATAACTTTTCCTTGTTGAAATTCTTACAAATTTGCACCCCATGATGTCATATCATATGAATTAGCACTAGCTAGCACATGTAGAAGTTCATCTTATAGTACGAGCAAGAGCGATTATTTCTCTTTGAGCTTTCTATTTGAATACACGATTAAACGTGTACGACAAGCAACACACTGAATTTATAGAAAGTTACATTTTCCACATTTCTTTCTTTCCTGAGATGCAGTTCAGCGAGCACTAACTCCATCTCTCATCCTGAGAATGCGTAATTCTGCCATTTCACTTTACCCCCTTGAACCTTTAGCCATGACGCCATGATGTCTTTTCGTGGCTTTATATGTGAATTAGCACTCGTGAAGCCATGTGAAAGCTCATGTGACTGCACGTCTGGAGACACGTGTTCTCTGCCTGCTCTCTCCAACACGAAGCTTCAGTCATATCTTATGAGCTTATGTTCGACGAGACAGGGGACTTAATCGAGGCCATTATGGCCCATGTAGTATTCATTATTTAGCGGGTGAGAAATGACTTTGATTAACAAGGCTGAGAAGAGCCTTAATGAGTTTAATGCAGTATGATGAAAAAAATGGAGCTTTGCTTCACTGAGGGATAAAGGGTCATCACTGTGGATCGACGCGGAGAATATAAAACAGACTAGTACAAAACTCGTATGAAAGCAACGGACAGTTATAGATAATTAATGAAATATCTATGGTTTGGTTACAGCCAGAGTGCTGGGCGTGGTCAAAGTGTCTTTGGGATTTTTTTTTTTTCCTGCTAATTTTTCAAGTCTCCGCCCACCAGCCAGTTGGGGGAGGAGAAGATTAACACGTAACACTTCCATAAAACAGCCATCCACGACTTTTCAAACTGCTGCTCATGACGCATCACAGTGCAGCACATCACACTCGGAGGAAGTCTGCCCTCTTCCACATACACGAGCTCACAGACGCCAACGATTGGCTAGTGTCGCCCTGGTTGACAGAGAAACAGAGAGTATGCCCCTCCCACTCAGACAGCACGGCCATGTTTGCTCTCTCGGATTCCCAGACACACTCGGAAGATCACGAAGTTGCAATATTTGCCCATTTTTATTTAAGAATCAATAAAACGCTCCTATTTTACATAGATGTGTGGTGCTTTCTATTTACTTTTCAGTACTGATAGGTGTAGCTAAATGACTCCACCTCTGACTAGTGTATGAAATGAATAACTAAATGGATGATCGGTTGCAGGACCCTTATGTGCAGTCTGTTTTAGGCCTGCTTTTTTTTTTTTTTTTTTAAATAGCGCATCTAACTACTTCCATGAAAATCAAACAGCGATTCAGTTAATAAGAACACAACACATCCACAAAATGCTCATTTATAATCTGCAGAAAAAAAAAGCAAAATTCCTGTCCTTTTCACCGCTGACCTGTGAAGCTAGGAGTGGAAATAAATAAATCCAGATACTGATAATAAAATAATAATAAGGCATGCACAAATTAAAAAATAGAAAAATAAAGAGGTAATAAACGGATCTGAACTGTTAAAAACAGCAGAATTACAGAGCGGCTCACGTGCGGCTCATCAGTGCAGTGGATTTCATCACTGTTTAGAAAGCTGACGTGGTGTGGTGTGGAAATGCCAGATCTTTGACGGTGGAAGACTTTTAGAACTTAGTGCTTAAAAATGTGCAACTCAGGAATCTTGTTTTGATGTTGATTGCTGTACTGCGTCAGTCATCGTGTCACAAGCCAGCAGAGTTTTCCTCCCATCAGAACAAAACAAAACAACCGTCATAAGGCAGAGGTGTGAAAGCCTCCGCTCCTCCATCGCTAACATTCTCCTGCTCTAACAGCAGCGGCGGCACTCAGAGTGCTCTCATCCCTGTGACTACGCATTAACTCCACCACCACCTCCACTCCAAAGCCTCGCAAATTACCCATCATTCAACTCTCAACTCTCTGACAGCACGGATGTAAAAAAAAAAAAAAAGTTCATATACGGTTTGTTTACGAGGGTAAGCTGGTTTTTTTTGGGGGGTTTAGCCAAATGTCTGGATGACGCATTTAAAATGCGATGCTCGCTGAATACGATGCTCGCGTGACCATTTAACGATTTCGGGAAACTCGACTGTGACGGTCATGCTTTTCGAACGAGGGGCGGGGCTAACACTTGTAGCTCAAATTAGGAAGTGTACCATTTATTCTTTAAATGCATTTACAATCATAATATTCTGTATATTTCATGCAGCTTAGCAAAGAAAAACCAGAACATCCACGAAGTCTGGGTTTATGCGATCGATCACCGATCAGCGAAACCTGAGAACGAGAAAAGGGAAAAAAAAAAAAAGGATGAACGATTAACTATTCATGAGACTATTATTAGTAGTAAATGATTCTGGAATAGAAGTGCTCAGGTGATTAATGAAGGAGTGTGTGGAGGACAGGAGTGAGGCTTAAATCAGCTTCATGCTCTGTCACTTTAAATATTTCATTGTTGATATTGATTTTTTTTGGGATATTACTAAAGTAAATAATTTAACACTGCGCTACAGTGGCTTTGTGCTGGCTGAATATCCGCTGCACGAGGAGCTCTCACAGTTCTTACCTGTTTCAGGGTATACATACTAAATAATAACAATAATAACAACAACAACAGTTACATTCTATACAATATTTATATATTCATATACATATATAATTAAAATACTTTTATTATAGGTTGGTTGGTTTATTAGTTTATTAAAGTTGACATTATTTACTGTTGTATTGTTAGAGTTTTTTTTTTTTTTATATATAATTAAATCCACTCAATTTGTCATAAACTATACTAACAGCTTTAATCATTATAACGTCATTAAACGTGTACAATAACGTAAATAGTGGATCATCTGGCTAAAGCTTGCCGTCTCTATCGTCCAACTCTCTAACGTCTAACTCTATTAGCCAAGTAAATTTATGATTTAATCAGACACCGAGAGGCTTCAGCACTTTAATCAAAGCTTTTTTTTCTCCTCCAGTGCCGTCCTCTCAGACCTCTATTAGCTGTTTGGTGATAAATATGGCAGCGGCAGCGGCAGCGGCGTCTCATTACTGATTGATCAGCGCATACAGCTACACTCTGGTGTACACACATGACCGTATACACACACACACACACACACACACATCACAATGACAAATGACGATGTCTGGATATCGAGCCTGAACTGACCAAACCATATATCTCCCCATTCATTTTCTCTCGCTCTGGATACAGTAGTATATACATTGTGTTATAGATTTATTATATATACCATTACAGTCTTACTGGTTGTGTATTTAGACCAACTGATATAAATCTTATCCAATCAGCCGTGAGTTACCAAGCATTTAGCCACTCCCACCATACTCCATAAAAGGCCAAGCTCACAAAATGGCAACTAAACGGTAAAAAAGAACGCCTCCTAAGCTTGGCATGTGTCAAAATTTCCAGTAACGCAGCTCAGACACTGCAGCGCGGCGACTACCACAGACACACACTAACTCTTCCTCCTTTTATAGGGTGCCATTACTTTGCTCCTCATTAAGCAGCTAGTCTTATTTGTCTCAATCTGATTAAAAGTAAAGTGAGTGTGTGAGAAGAGGAGCGTTTGCTCTTTTGTGTTTAGGAGCTAACAGTGAAACCTCTGTCTTATTAATGATGTTTGAGATTGTTGAACTTTTTTCTCCCATAGACCCCTGAGTGAGACACGTCACTGTGAGACACGTCACTCTGATACGTCACTCTGAGACACGTCACTCTGATACATCACTGGGAGACACGTCACTGTGAGACATGTCACTCTGATACGTCACTTTGATACGTCACTTTGTTAAGTCTCACTGACACGTCACTTTGATACATCACTTTGTTAAGTCTCGCTGACACGTCACTCTGACACGTCACTCCGACATGTCATACTGACATGTCAGCCATGCCTCCTGGTTGCAAAAACATAGTGAGAGTCTATAGTGAATTTTAAGAGCAATTCAGAATTTTTCTAAAATGTTACGTTGTGTTGTCGGGGGGTCAGAATGGGAATTCATTTTTACTGCATACTATTGCACCAGACACGTTTCCAAGCCAACAGGAGATGATTGTGGTTACAGGCAGTTAAGAGTGATAATTCTGGTTCAAGGAGCTCCGTCTTTGCAGCGCACATTTAAGCTTGACTAAGTAGCTAACTATCATATCAGTGAACTTTAAGATTTTAACAGGCTTAGCTTGCTAGTTCGCTAACAAACCTACATAGCTCGCCTACAATCTACATCAAGAAACTAGCTAGCTAACACTAGATAGCTAGATCACGTTCTTACTGAGGAGCTGCAAATAACGGACACGTTTAGCTAGCTAAGTTTGTTCAGCTTCCTGATGAGTTTACGGCATCTGTTTGAGCAGCACCTTGGCTCTCAGTGCCATGACGATGTCCTTGATGTTGTAACTGTAAAACATTATGTTTTGAACGTGTCCACAAAGTTGGAAACATCAAGAGACTTCAGTTTCTCTGTAGTAGAAACGCTCAGAGTTGCTATGAGATGTGTATACACGTCCTGTCATTGCAGGCAAGATCAGCACTCAGCATCGTTTAGCCACTGACCAGACCTCAAGCCATAAGGATCTTCTAGAGTTACACCATCTGAAAGGGTTAGTTTAGCCGAATAGCACTTCCTGTCTTTTAGTGCTAATCCATCATAATAAGTGGAGAACATTTTAGCTAAGGTCAATATGATCCCTAAATAAAATTCTTGATCGATTGTTCAGGCAGATTATTAAAAAGGTGGCGTCAGGTTGCTAGGTTACTCGGGTCTTTTTCAACAGGTTATGTGCGCATCTCTACAGTGGTCTATTAACACTGTTATAACTGTGCTAACAATACCAATGTCTCCCTGTGACATCAGCGCAGGACACAACTGCTAACTTCTTACACAGCACCAACCTACAAAATAGCACTAAACACGTCACAAATATTGCAGTAAATAAACATAATCAATGTGTTTTAGGCTTTAACTTTAATATCTTTAGCGAATTCTTACAGATTTCCACATGTCCATGTCTGTCTCTCAGGCCTCTGCAGCAATACAAGTGGAGATCGGTTTGTCACGGCACCTTCACACTCCCACAGAAAAAAGCGAGGACAAATTCACAGCCATTTCACACACCACGAAGAGTTCCACTGGTGCCGGCCCTCAGACACGTTCAGTGTAGTGTGATCTTGTGTGGAGTCATCACACCGAGACGTTTGAAGAAGAAGAACATGTGAAGAAACAATCTGCATCTGAGCCGTAAACACGGACTATCCTAGGCTGCTGCAATAACGGTTACGTTTCACGACCGCAGTGAGAAAAAAAGAAAACAACAAAAAAACCAAAAAAGATAGAAGTAAAGCAGCGTAGCTGTCAATCAAAACAGCGAGTGAGGACAAGAGGTGATTGAAATTCCACGCAGGTTCCCTCCTGATGAGGCCAGACTGCAGAGTGCTCGGCTTTTCACTCTCCTTTAAAGCTCCGAAAGAGGATGAGACCGTTCACCATTGTAAGCTCTGACAGATCTCTGGAGGTGTGGAGCTCATCAGGAGGAGTGAGCGTCTTACGACTTCATTCAGTTAGAAAGCAACACAGAGGCTATAATATTAACATCAACACAATTTTTTCAACTGCCGCTTCTAACGGGAGTCCTCCTAATCCCAGCCATTAAAAAAAAAAAAACCCTGAACCATCCAAAGAAGCCACCAGAAACAGTTTTTCTAAAAGGGTATACACAGCGCTTTGAGGTTTGCCTGCAGTCAGATGGAAATACAATCATCATATTACTTCAGTAAGCACTTTATCCTGGTTAGGGTCGTGATAGATCCGGATTCTATCCTGAGAATCCTGGGTGTGAGGTGGGACTTCACCCTGGATGGAACACCAGTCCATCACTCATTCACACCTAGAGGCAATTTAGCATAATCAATGCACCTACCAGCATGGTTTTGTGCAGTGGGAGGAAACTGGAAAACCCAGAGGAAATCCACATAGACATGGGGAGAACATGGGAATCTCCACACAGACAGCAACCCGAGCTCAGGATCCAACCTGGAACCCTTCAGCTGTGAGGTGGTCTATTGGGCCCATTGAATTTCCCATGAAACCACTATGTGTTACTCCAAAGTCATCATCAGAGACAACAAAATCCTGCAAGACACTGGTTATGAATCTTAGAAATCCATCAAGAACATCTGAGATCAGTAACACGTCGCTGGTTAAATCTTTACAAAGCTACTATGTTGTGATATTGATTTTTCCCAATAGGAAAATAAACCATTACAAACCACTACTAAGTATTAGAAACCATTACACATCATTAGAAAACATTACTAACCATTAAAAGTATTAGATACCATTACTAACCATTACTAACCATTACTAACCATTATATACCATTACAAACAATTATTAACCAATATAAACCATTAGAAAACATTACTAACTGTTACGTATCATTATAAACCATTACTAATCATTACAAACCATTATTAACCATTATAACCCTTTACGAATCATTATAATCCATCATTATCCATTACAAACCATTATAAACTATTACTACACATTGGAAAAACATTACTAACCCTTACAAACCATTACAAACCATTACAAACCATTACTAATTGCTACGAACTATTACTATTACTAGCCATTACTAAGCATTACAAATAATTATAAACCATTATTAACCATTAAAAACCATCACAAACCCTTATTAACCATAAAAAACATAAAAGAATCATGAACATGAATCATTACTATTACAAACCATTATTAACCATAATTTATATTACTAGACATTACTAACCGCTACTACACAATACTAACCACTACAAATCCATTATTAACCATTATAAACCATTATAAACATTAAGAACAACAAGGAATTAGAAACTGGTCATGGTTACCATTATTTTTTCACAGTACGAAAGGGTTCCTGATAGGTTCTCTGGACGTGTGCTCGTTACAGTGTTTGAAAGGAGAACCACCTGGAACCTTTTCTGAGAGAGGAACCCTCAGTGACAGGGTTCTACACAGAACCTTTAAGGATTAAGGGTTAAGAACCCTTCAGTGTAGGAGATACCGAGTTCCCCTGATCAGTCACCAGAGGAAGGAAGGTTCCACTTTCATCCATGTGTCGTTAGAAGATCAAGAAAATATTGCTTTTCACTGGGCGTGGCTTAAGTAAGACGTCCACTCTGTGTGGCATAAAATAATCCATTAGTGTGTGTGTGTGTGTGTGTGAGCCATGCTCCATGTGTCAAAACGTTTGGACAAACGCATGTTGTGAACAACACACACACACACACACACGGCACTAATGGATTGTGAAACAGCGTCGGATGATGGATTCCTCTCAGGCTAATGAACGCTACGCTAGCAGGCTGTGATCAGTCTGAGCTGCCACATTAATAAAACACAAGTTAGAGGGCCGAAATTAAAGTTATCCATTTGCGTGTGTGTGTGTGTGTGTGTGTGTGTGTGTGTGTGTGTGTGTGAGAGGGGGATGAATGTCATTGGCCCCTCCGGGTGCCTTTGAGGAAAAACAAAACAAAGCAGCTCAAAACCTGCATGATGTGTGTGTGTGTGTGTATACCAGGCTCATGTATACTGTAGACATGTCCATGATGTTGTGTGTGTGTGTGTGTGTGTGTGTGTGTGTGAGTGTGTGTGTGTGTGTACCAGGATCATGTGTCCTGTAGAGATGTCCATGTTGCTGTGAGTGTGTGTGTGAGTGTCTGTGTGTGTGTGTGTGTGTGTGTGTGTGTACCAGGATCATGTGTCCTGTAGAGATGTCCATGTTGCTGTGAGTGTGTGTGTGAGTGTCTGTGTGTGTGTGTGTGTGTGTGTGTGTGTACCAGGATCATGTGTCCTGTAGAGATGTCCATGTTGCTGTGAGTGTGTGTGTGAGTGTCTG
>CM075006.1:2081244-2109249 GCA_037576675.1 Pangasius sanitwongsei
GATAGATAGATAGATAGATAGATAGATAGATAGATAGATAGATAGATAGATAGATAGATAGATAGATAGATGCAGAGAGAGACAGAGAGAGAGACAGACAGAGGGAGGGATGCAGAGAGACAGAGAGAGAGACAGACAGAGGGAGGGATGCAGAGAGACAGAGAGAGAGACAGACAGAGGGAGGGATGCAGAGAGAGAGACAGAGGGAGGGATACAGAGAGAGAGAGAGAGAGAGAGAGAGAGACTGTTGCGTAAATGCCAGTAAAAGCCAGCAGCAGCAGGAGGTAAATCCACATTAACCTGATAATCCGACACCAAACCCACATCAGCGACTAATACGCCTGCACCACATCACTGCTGATCTCTGGATTCTGATTGGTCAGGAAGTGTTGATTAACTGGTGAGTGAATGACAGTTTATAGCTGCTATAACATCAGCGAGAACAGGAGCTAGCCTGCTTCATGGACATTCCGCAGCATGAAATGTAACTATAAATGGATAAAAAGTATGAGAATATAGTAATTATTGGCTGTGCTATGAGAGGAATAAGACACTTTAACATGCGATCACTGCTCTCTGTTTACTAAACGACAAATGCTCACTACAGCACAATAATAAAACAACTATCGTAGATCCTACGACCGCAAAACAGCTGTCCATTACTTACTTTTACCTTAACAATCGATGCATGTTTTAAAAAAGTGGATGTGATTAAGTATGCCATAATTGACTCATGAACCTTACAGTAATTTCCCAACATCCAGTGAGTCATTTAGCCAGAAAACATGTGTTTCAATAAACAACTAAAAACAGAGCAGGACTTGAATCTTATGTGAGGAATAAAACACTCAGTGCTGTGCTGTTGTAGGAAAATAATCAGTGGCGAGGTGGTGTGACGAAGCAGAGTTACTCTATTCACCCTGAAGTTGATTGTTTTCAATCAAATGTCAAATAAACATCTCCTTACTTTACGATTACACACATTTTTTTAATCTGTTAATGTGACGTGTCCGCCGTACACGTCCCTGTGAATGGGCTGTTACTATAGAAACGATAACGTATCAGAACGAGCGCATTAATATAAACCTGCGCTACTGTCAGAGCTGCTGTTCTTTAGAATTAATCAACACCTTCTGACCAATCAGCATCCAGAGTTCAGCAGCGCTGTGATTTAAATACATATTGTACTAAAGATCACGTACTGTGAAAAAAACAGAAAGGAAAAGGGAAATATTACACAAACAAGCAGCCAAAAAACAAAGAACAATCGAGTACAAACAAGCTGGAAACCTTCAGACTACCACCGGAAACATGTACAGAACAGCTGCCTCATTACCATTCACACTGGCTTAAATTCAGAAACAAATGCAGATCCATGAGGTTTTCGTCTCCAAATGATACATGTGATGTTCCTTATGAAATAAAGCCATAATTAGGGATGTAATGACACGTTTGTAACAGGTCCCCATAACGATCTGAAACATGAAAAGTGTGTGACATTGTGAGGACCTTTACGTTTCTTCAGATCCCCATTAGGCAAAATTGCTTTTGTAACACAAACTGATATTCAGAAAACGTGTGTTTCAATAACCTTATGTCACGCAACTAAACGGAGAACAAGAAATTAAATCTTATGTAACAACAAACACTTGGGGTTCATGCTGTTATAGGAAAATACTCAAGAGTCAAGAGTTTTTATTAAAGAACGACACCAATGTATTATTGTATTTCTGAATAAAGCCATAATTACAGTGAATGTGTATAACACGTCCTCATAATGTTCTGAAACGCGAAAGTGTGCAATGTTGTGAGGACATTTGCATTTTTTGCAGGTCCCCATTAAGGAAAATTGCTTTCGTAACACAAAATGCACTTCAAATTAAAAAAAGTGTTGATTCGCTGCTGTGTGTATTTGTGTTTTCATAAAACCGGTGCTGCAGATCCGGTTCTAAGAACGCATGACATTTAGAAAATTGTTGGATATTTTTAAAGTATGTGAAAAATAAATAATTGATGCATTTATTTAGAGCCATTTTCCAACGTCAAGCGAGTCGTTTAGCTAAAAAGTTCAGAAAACGCATTTTCAATAAACTAACGTTAGGCAACGAAAAGGAGAACAAGGAACTGATTCTAATGTAAGGAATGAAACACTCGGGGTCATGCTGTTATAGAAAATAACCGGATATGTGATATGCGGTATGTATTATCATATGTTGCATTGTATAAAAATACAACGCATGTGCGTAACATGTTTGCATAATGTTCTGAAACATGAAAAGTGTGTGACATTGCGAGAACATTTGCATTTTCGCGGATCCCCATTAGGGGAAAAAAAATGCTCCTGTAACACTGACTAACCTGAAATGCAAATGATTTGTGGCTGTGTGTATTTGTGTTCACTCAGTGTCATGCTGTTACAGGAAAATAATCAATTATGCAGTGGTATGATGAAGCCAACTTATGGTTCTTTTAGAAGAACGATGTAATATATTTTTCGAATTGTAAATGTGCCGTATGATGTATAAAATCAAAGCCACAGAGCATGTTTGTAACACGCCGCTGTTATGAAACGTGAAAAGTGTGTGACATTGTGAGGACATTTGCAATTTTAAGGTCCCCATTAGGCAAAATTGCACAGCAAACTAAAAAGTTCCTAACGTGCATGTGTGTGTGTGTGAGTCGCTATTAATGTTTTTATTAAAGAATTTTATTTATTGAAGAATTTTTAGAATTCTAAATCTGGCATATGATGTTTTATATAAAAATAAATGGTGCATGTGCGTAACAAGTTCCCATAATGTTCTAAAACATTAAACGTGTGTAGTGTTGTGAGGACATTTGCATTTATAAGGTCCCCATTAAACAAAAATGCACCTAAAGCTAAAATGCACCTGATTCGTGGCTGTGTGTGTGTGTGTGTGTGTGTGTGTGTTTGTGTGCTGAACATCTGGTTCTAACCGCACGTGTGTTAGACTGATCGAGGCTGTCAGCTCCGAGGAAACCCCTCATAACTCCGCCTCCGTCATTCTCTCTCCACACTCAAAGCCCTCCATCTTATTTCCTCCTAAATC
Organism: Pangasius sanitwongsei; assembly: GCA_037576675.1. NCBI lineage: Eukaryota > Metazoa > Chordata > Actinopteri > Siluriformes > Pangasiidae > Pangasius > Pangasius sanitwongsei. Next base: position 2,084,316 of record CM075006.1, read on the forward strand.
CCAGCCGACCCCGGAGAAGCCGCCGCCATCGATCCGCACACCCCCACATGCAGAAACCAAAAATCTATATCTCATAATTAAACGACAAAAAAGAACAATATAGACGTGAGCTAACAACTTGATGACACGACAGCTCATTGTGACCTGAGCCTGCAGTCAGTCACAGAAGGGACTTTTTTCTCCCAGAAAAGAGCGAGGTGACTATTAAATATCGGCGCTGGCGGGGAGGGAGGAGGGCTCTCGTCTCGACGAGTGCAGCTGAGCCCGACGGAAAAAAATCAATATGGCTCCAGGAGGCCGTGGGGAAAAGGTCACGCTGCGAGCTCATTTCCCTGCTAAAAGCGCCCTGCTGCAATTAGAACTCGTTTTATAAGCTGCTGCTGTCATGCGAGGACATCTGCGTTTCACGTAATTAGCAGAGAGAAGTTCTGCTGGTTAGTTTCTTGAGAAAAGAAAAAACTATTTCCGAGATAAACAGATGTTAATGAGCAGATTTCACCTGCGAATGACTTTACTGTTAACCGGTAAATCAGTGAACCAATCACCTTCTCACTTCCTGTTCACGTCTACAGCCATTGGCCAGCTAATTTTATTAGATAAAATAAACTCTGAATCCTGACAGGCTCTGATAATATTTGTTTACTGACAGAAAAACATCTCTATCATTCGTTTCATTCACACACTCAGAGACTCTGTGACCTTCCCGTGACATCACAACTACTCAACAAATCAATCGACCAATCAGAATCCGTTCAGCTCTGATGACATCACGCCGCGTGCCGACAGGCCAAGGCCGAGCCTCCTGCTCTCACCTGATAGGTCGCTGTGGCATCGTTCCCGGTGTCTGTTGCCATGCCAACCAGCTTCTCTTTCAGCTCGTGACCGGAGCGGCGGCGCATGCAGAAGAGCGCCCCCGACAGGCCGAGCACCACGGCAACAAACGCCATGGTGACCAGGACCAGAACCAGGAAGTTGCTGGGTTCAAGGCGGCTTTGCTTGACCACGGGGATGTGATTCAGCTTGGACCTCTGAAAAAAAAAAAAAAAAACAAAGACAAAAGAAATAATGAGAAACAAAAATATGAATGACTTAAAAAAAACTAAATAAAATATAAAAAATTTCTTAAAAATGAAAATGTTGGGTCTCAGAATACTTGGCTAATTAAATGTTATTATTATTATTATTATTATTATTATTATTATTATTATTATTATTATTATTATTATTGTTTTTGTGACACTGATTTCCTCCCATTTTTAATTTTTATTTTAATTTAATTTTAATTTAATTAATTAATTAATTTATTTATTTGAATTTTGATTAAGTAGTATATTATTGTATCCTCATTGTTCTGAGCAGGGGTGAAAATGACCAGACGAAACCTTCTGGTGTCTGAGCTGGAGGTATCAGCATGGTTTTCACACACACACACACACACACACACACACACACACACACACACACACACACACACACACAGTGTCAGGGTCTTGCTCTGGTCTTGGCAGGGTGAAGCGTGCCACCACTGAGCAATTAGGCTAGCTCCTCACCGGTACAAGCTTGTTGCTAATTAGCCTCGGCTTTGGCGAGGTGTGTGTGTGTGTGTGTGTGTGTGTGTGTGTGTGTGTGTGTGTGTGTGAGGGGCAAGAAGAGTTGGCTTGGACCTCAGAGTTAATGAAAACAGGAGGGGTGAATGGAGAGAGTGGGGATTACAGGGAGTGTCCAAACTCCGGTAACGTCCCTCCATCGCTCCGTAGAGAGGGGGTTGTCAGGCTTGTTAGCCCCTCAGAGTTCGTTGGGGGCAGATGTGGGTGTGTGTGTGTGTGTGTGTGAGAGAGAGAGAGAGAGAAAGTGTGTGTGTGCAGGACAGGAGGCTGAATAGACCACAGCTTCTTTCAGAAGGTGCTTCAGAGCTGAGAGCTTCTCTCTTTTACAAAAAAACAAAAAACAAAAAAAACACCGCCTTTCTTCGCATTCACGCCTATAAGAACCCAGCGAGTGGCCACAGAGCCTCCTTTCCCGCTCTCACACACACACACACACACACACACACTGCCATACACACACACACACACACACACACACACACACTGCCATACACACACACACTCTTTTTTCAGACCTGAAATCAGCATTTGCGCTGCTATGCTTCAGCCTCTAATGTCACAACCGTTACTAAAGCGAATTTCAATGCTAACATTCAAGTTTCTGCAGCTTTCGCAGCTCTACAGATGGCGTGCACTCGCACATCCCGTGCGAAATTACTGACACACACCACACACTCGCTGGCTGTGCGCTCACACACCCGCGTCGGGACTCTCTACGGATTAGAGCACTTTTTCTTCTCTAGCTATTGTTGCGACAGGAACGGCCGCCTTTCCTCACATCAAACAGGGAAAGAAAGACAGAGAGGAGGAAAAAAGCCAGGATTTAGAATACACACACACACACACACACACACACACACACACACACACACACACACACACACACGCTCTCAATCGAATTACATGAAAGAGATCTCTACGTGAAAAAGCATCCCTGAAGAAGAATTCAGCTAAATCAAGCCTACAATTCATTATGAACAAATTGAATAAACACATTAGTGTTTTGAGAACAGACGGAAAATTAAACGTGTGGAGGAAAAAAAGAAAAAAAAAAGATTCTGTATATATTTATTTATGTGTTTAAACATTTATATATAAATAAAATTAAAAAAAAAAACTCATTTAAAATAAGCTTTTTTGTTTAGGAAAAAAATACGTATGTATGAACAAATCAAATGTGGTAAATAACATATCAAAGCACACACAAACACACACACACGCACGCACACACACACACACACACACACGCACACACACAGTGAGACAAGTTAAAAATGAGTGAAGGTCCATCCTGCAACTTATGAAGTGTTATTAAAAAAAAATAAAATAAAATTTAAGAAAGAAATAAATCCCTAGAAATAATAATAATAATAATAATAATAATAATAATAATAATAATAATAATAATAAGCTATGGCATTTTTATTCATTACTGAAGTGTTGAAATGGAAACGTGTGAACAACACTCTCGTTTTTATCCCTTTCTTTTACCTGTGAACGTTAATACTGAATTAACAGCGTGTGAAAACACACTTTGTCTTTCTGTTTTCTTACAAGACGTAGATCTTCAGAGGCGAGGGAAAAGAGGAGAGAGAGAGAGAGAGAGAGAGCAACAAAAAAGAGTGAGAGAAATAACCAGAGAAAGCGTGAAAGAGTGAGAGGAAGAACGAGAGAACATGAGTGAGAGAAAGAACCAGAGAAAGAACAAGAGAGAGAGAAAAAGCGAGAAAAAAAAAAAAAGAGCGAGAGAAGCCGAGGCTTTTATCCTTTTTTTTTTTTTTTTTTTCGCCATGTGCTCATCTGCAGGGAACAACATTGGACTTGCAAATTTCTTGTTTCGATTCACGTGAGTGGTGTGAGGAAGAAGATGGGCGTGAAAAAAAAGCACGTCAAAAAAGAGGAGGAAAAAAAATCAAGCGAGGGAAAAAAAAAAAAAACACCAAAAAGCAAAATTTGCAGTTGAGTGAAGAAGAAGTCATTTGTAGCTGTATTGTCTCATGTTTTGTAGAGGTGTGTGTGTGTGTGTGTGTGTGTGTGTGTGTGTGTGTTTCTCGTGAAACCTGAAAAGTGTGTATTATTGCAGCTTCCTGTTAAGAGATTATTTATTTATTTATTTATTTATTTATTTATTTATTTCAGTTGATTGTAAAGAGGTATCTATATGAAACATGAAAAAAATATGATTTATATATTTAAAATAAAAATCACAATAATATGAACATTGTCCCTACAGTGCAAAATTTTTAATATTAATATGAATTACACATTTATTATATATTTAATATTATGTAACGTTATATACGAGTGTGTTTATCTCAGTCCTTTTGGCTGCATCTCTCTCTCTCTCTCTCTCTCTCTCTCTAAATATATATATATATAAATATATAGTAGAATTCACATTATTTATCTCTGTATTTTACTTTATATATCTGTATATTATTTTATACTTAATTTAACATCATTTTTAACGCAAAACATCAATTTCCCGTATTATATCATCTGTAAAGCTCCAGCATGCAAAATGAAATAAATCAATGACAAAAGCAACATTTCTGCACAGTTTTAGAAAACGTGGAAACTGTTATTTTAAATAAATAACTGAGATAAAATAAAAACCTTGATTTCTTTCATTATTTTCAGACGAACGTGTGTTAATTAACCTGCACAGTTTGAAAACTGGTGAACGTGTCTTGGGGAAAATCGGCGTGTCTTCGGGTTTTTTTTTCCCACTCGGCGGTAACAGAGCCGAGAGAACGCTTTTCCCTCCCGTTTTTTTTTTTGTTTTGTTTTGTTTTTTTTTCTCCCGGCTCCTTTCTTCAGATCGGAGGGATTTAGAGAAGAAAAGACAGAATCTGATTTGAATGAAGGTGAAAGAGAGCAAAAAAAAAAAAAAAAAGTTGGGTGGCCTTTCGCTCGCAGCGATCTCTCACCCCTGGGGAAAAAAAAAAAAAACGCCGCGGCCCACAAAATGTCGCTTAAAACCACCTCACACACACACACACACACACACACACACACACACACACACACACACACACACACACTTCAAAATCAGAGGTAAATCACATCCTAAACAACAAAATCATAAAAATACAACAACAAACAAACAGTTTTTTCAGCTAATTCCTGAATATATATATATATATATATCTCAATATATATATTGTTATATATATATATATATATAATTTGCATATTTTGTAATAAACATCATTGCTAATTTGTTCTATCGCTATACGTTCTGCTAATATATTTGCATTTCCGTATTTGAAAAGTATTTGAAACTAAGATATAATCATGCATACAGGAGACATCTTCCATTTTGCACATCTGCAGATTTTCAAATAAAAGTGAATAATTTCTTTTTCCCTGCAGGAGACACCTCCACTGTTTTAAAATAAAATAGCACCCTGTGTTTCCGAGTGTGTTTATTTCTAACCGTGACGTTGCAGCTTCACTCTACACACACTGTGTGTTTAATCGCTGAGGTGGTGTTTAGTCTGGAGGTTTCCGACGCTAAATAAACAGCTAGGCTTAGCTAGGTATTTACGGTAATTGTTTAAATAGAATCCTTTATTTAGTGTGTTTCTTTTTTCTTTATGCTCCAGATGCTTCATTTCTGAAACTAAACCCCGTCCTTGTGTAAACACACGGTGTTGAAATTCCCTCATGTCTCTCCTGTGGACGGTTTCAGGAGAGCAGGAGGAAAAAAAAATTTGCGATTTGCGTAATGAACGTGTTCGGATATGAAATATGAAGTGAACTGCAGAAGAGCTTCTGGCTGGCGGCGTAAGGAACACGGCGACGTCTCCGGAGGACTGAACGCGTAATCTGGCGTTGAAGTTCCGGCTGATCGATAAACACACGGAGCGTGGAGGCGAAACTCACTTCCTCGTACACGACAGGGAATAAACACCACGCTGAGTGCTCAGGAAGAGTCCTGTCCATGCCGAAACCACCTCAATTAACACTCGGGTCAACCTGCGAGACGCGCACCGGCGTGGATTAACACCTAGACGAGATCTTTAGAAGCACGGTGTTGAGTACGAACGCCTATCGTTGGTGAACTGACGTCTGTAGTAACCGTAGGTCTAGAATTAACACCTAGATATTATTTTTCCAACTTAAATTTACCTTTATAATGACAAGGTCAATACTTAACAGGGTGAATTAACACCTATTTTTTTAATAAATTTAAATTTTGCTTTATGATGATAACTCAAACACTTAGTTTGGTGAATTAACACCAATAAGAGATCCTTAAAGTCATCCAGGAGTGTTCAGTATGAACATCTTTTCAGTGTCACACTTATGGTGTATCAGCACCTAACACCTTTACAATCCTGAATTAACACTTAACATGCTAAAGTAACACTTAATGTGGTGAATTAACACCTACATTTTTTTTTTTACAATTAAACTTCAGCTTTATGATGATGATGAATAAAACCCTTAATTCTGTGGATTAACACCTATAGAAGATCAGAAGAGTGTTCAGTATGAACACCTATCAGTGTTGAACTGACATCTATAGTGATAGTCTAGAATTAACACCTCGATTTTATTTTTAAAATCAGCCAACAGTGTTCAGTATGAACACCCAGCAGTGCTACGGTGACAGCTACATTTTTAAAATTAACACCTACTTTTTTTCAACTTGAAATCGAATTAACACTTCAACGTGGTGAATTAACACCAACATCGTTTCCTCTATTTGAATTCAGTTATATGGTGATAAATTAAACAATTAATTTGGTGAATTAACACCTAACCTTAAAGAGATCCTTAAAATCTGCCAAGAGTGTTCAGTATGAACACCTGTCAGTGTTTTCTACTGTGACACTCTAGAATTAACACATCACTTTTATTTTTCTAACATGAATTAATCTTTATGGTGACAGATTAAACACTTAATTTGGTGAATTAACACCTATAAATGATGTGGCATGGAGGCAAGTGTTCAGTCTGAACACCCATCAGTGGTGATTTGATATCTACAGCTCCTTTACAATGACAAATTAACACCAAAGCACTGAATTAACACTTAACATGGTGGATTAACACCTAATACTAATAACACACTCTTTAGTGGAACACTTTCAGTGGTAAATTAACACCTAAAATCTTTTCTATCAACTTGAATTCAGTTTTATTGTGACACCTTAAACACTTAAACTGATGAATTAACACCTATAGGAGATCTTTCGAACGTGGTGTAGAGGTAAAATAAGCGAGGGGTGTTCAGGTTGAACATCTACAGTGACAGTATATTCAGAATTAACACCTAAATATTATTTATCCAACTTGAATTCACCATTACAGTGACAAATTAACACTTACATTCACCATCACAATGACAAACTAACACCTGAAATGGTGGATGAACACCAACATTTTGATAGTGATAATAAAACCACCTACACTGGTGGATTAACACCTAAAAGGGGTCTTTAAAATGTTAAGTGGAGGTAAAATAAGAGACAAGTGTCCACCATGAACACCTATGAGTGGTGAACTGACAGCTACAGTGATGATATGTCTAGAATTAACACCGTAATTGTATTTGTCCAGCTTGAATAGTGATGTATGATTTGTGATAAATTAACACTGTAACGCTGAATTTGTTGGATTAACACCTAATAAGAGGCTGGTTAGAGTTTGGGTTAAGCTTCCTCCTATCCGGCAGGGAATAAAATCAGCAGAAACGTGCTCATTAAAATGCTGTGATGTCAGTGATGGATTAACACCTACAGTCAAGAATTAACACCAAATATTCCTCAAATAAACACTAACTGTCGAATTAACATTCTACAGTGAAAGGCTTGAAATGACACTCGCAGCTACTGTGTAGAATTAACACTGCACTTTTTTAGCCTAACACGTACTCACAGTGTTAGACCGGTGCACGAACACCAACAGAATAGAATTAACACTTCCAGTGGTGTATTATTTACGCGTATTTTCCATTCGCGTCCAACTCACGTTAAGAAGATAACACCTACAGTGCTGAATTAACACCTACTGCTGAATGGAATTAACCCACACCCACAAAGCCTAGAATTAACACCTTAGTATTCATTTAAATCTGTCTGGACGGGAATAAACACTATATAAACACTACAGTGCAGTTTAAAAGGATAAATATCTCACTTTTAGGTGGTAATTCGAGTCCCTTAGAGGGAGTTCAGTTCCGTAAATAGTGTAATAATTCAACATGATTAACACTAACAGTGTTCATTCGATTCTTTTTAAATACTTTTTGAAGAAAGGCACTGAAGAATTCAGTACTAGCTAGTGTTTATTCAATCCTGCACGAAGAAATCTGAAGAAATAATTCAACATCGTGTAACAAAACGTGCTTTTTAATACTTAACTCAGTTCTGTCTGAAAGAATCCAACACTAACCTGAGTGTTAATTCAATCTTGTAAGGAAAAGTCGAAAAGTCATAATTCAACACTAACACTGTAAGTGTTTATTCAACACTGGTGGATTTCGCTATAACACACACACACACACGTAGGATAATTTCCTGTTTCCTGCTTTGCCTCAACTTCAGATGTAACACGTTAGAGATCATTAAGAAAATAATTACAAGCGAGACGCAGATTAAACACCGCAAAGCCGATCCGCAAAAAAGACGTCAATTCTGTTGGGATCAATCGGAAAACCCCACGACAAACCGCAGCACGGGATCGGATTCACACACTCCGGAAGCCTAAGCACATCCGAGAGTCGAGGGAAAGTTTAGCCCAGGCTGACGAACACCACGCAGGACGTGCTGGGATGGGTTTTTTTTTCTCTCCATCCTGCCTAAACACCACAGTGTTAAATAAATATAAGCATGAGGTTACCTAAATCCAGTCTCGGAGCTGGGTTTGCCATGATCCCCAGTGCAGATCCCTCACACGCAATCCCGCCAAAAAAAAAAAAAAAAAAAAAATCCAAAAAAATTATAATTAGCAGTTGCACTCTCTCTCTCTCTCTCTTTCTCTCTCTCTCTATTTTTTTTTTCAGAAAGTGCAAAAAATTAGAAAAAGAGAGATAAAATATTAAAAAAAAAGGGAAAGCGCAGAAGGCACACAGGATTTCCCGCCAGCTGCGTCGCGTCGCTTCGCCTCTCCTCGAATGCTCGAATGTGCGAGCGCGCTCATCGCAAACCGGGTTTTTTTTTTTGTTTCTTTCTCTTTTTTTCTCCACGGCGCCCCTCCTTATATCTCTGGACTCGCTGTCTGCAGCACATGTCACCCAAACCGGTTGCTATAGCAATGCCTCCACATGTTGCCGACAGCGAGAGAGCGAGAGAAAAAAAGAGAAAGAGAGCGAGAGCGAGCGAGCAAGCGAGAGAGAGAGAGATGCTAATAAGTCCCGGGCCGATAAGAATAGGCCGAGAGCTTGTCACTCATTTGTTTAGCTGCTTGAGCTTTCTGAGCTTCGCTGAATGAAAGCGCTCTTCAGACTCCCCCCAAACCCCCCCTCCCTTTTACCCCCCCCACCCACAACCTCTACTACCTACATAATGCCCCCCATGACCCCAAACCACCCTGTTTACCCCGCTATTGTTTGTTATAGTTAGCATTTCATCACGAGTATTATTGTAATTTGGCTGTAATTGCATTGGACACGTTACACGTAAAATAGTAACGTGGATTAAACTTACGCGGCGAGGGCGGAATCGGGAGTCGTTTTTATTTCAAATATAATATTCGATTAATATTCGCTACATAAAATGTCCGGATAAGCGACTAACGTGACCGAGCGGCGTTAAAAAAAACGCTCACGTTTGAACACTTCAGCGTCAATAATCCATGGCTGTAATGAAACCAGGTTGATGTGGTTAGGTTCTGCTTTGTATCGGCGCTTCACGTTACCACTTTCACCAAGCGTCACGATGCTAATAATGGCGTGATGCTAATAATGCTAAGCTGGAGGATTTGGTCCTTGTACAGGACTTTAATTTCCCCATGACGGATTAATAAAAAAGTATCTTATACTTTACTATAGATCAGTTTTGTACTGGACGCAGCGAGAATGTATAATGTATACTTCTCTCTCCGATCGTCTTTAAACATTTTCATGGCAGGTGGTCAGATTGCTAATCAGAACAGAGAGAATAAATAAAATGAATAAAATCTGTGATACTGTGTGAAAAGTCTCTCCTTTCTGAGCTGCAGCTACACTGCATTGCACTTAACTCGGAAGTGGGAATGATGTCATTTTCGACCTCCGTGCGTTTGAGCTACAACGTGCGAAAACTGCGGACACCTCCGTGCTCGTCTTTTCTTAGCAACTTGCTAGCCAGCTAACTGTGCTGAGTGATGCATATTTACGTCCTCAAACCAGCGAACTGTAGAGTTACAGTGATATAAATCGAAGTGAATATGTCTGTACGGTGATTCGTTTAAGGTAAACACTAGTATATACAGTTTAACGCATTAACGGTAAGAGCTGCTGCTGTGTTTACTGTGGATGCGGTGAGCGGCCATGTTGATTTGACGTCACTTGCTGAACTCGCTGTTGAGGAGACCATCCCGAGTTTACGAGTAAAAGTTGAAGGAGCGTTTTCTAGTTTCCTTTGTTTTTTCCTAGTCAGAGGTTACGAGTTTTAGTGAAACACATTGCTAGTTTCTTGTTCGATGAGCTGCCTTCAACTAAATAATTTACATAAATGCCTGTGATTGGCTGAAACAAAGGAGCTGCTACAGAAGCCACGATGATTCACTCTGAATTAGGGACAGGTTTTTTTTATATGTTTATCGGCTGTGCTACAGGATTATTTTAAATACACGGTTCAGGATTCGGAGCGGAGTGATCCGCCACTTAACGCCCCCTGATGTAGGTGTTTAAGAAACTCACTAGCCACGCCCCTCTCCAAATAGCTTATCGTAGCTCCTCTGTATATCCTGTTACTTCATCTATTAATATAGTGCCTCTTATTTTGCTTCAAAAATTTAAATTTTTATAAATTGTGCTGCAAAAAATTTACAGAAAATCCTAATTATTGTTATTGTAGCACTTTCTATCCAATCTTTAAGGATTATAATAATAATAAAATAAATAATTATTATAATAATAACTGCACAATGTTACTGACGTCTAAACTGTGGTTGATGCGACGACGACGACAACAACAACAACAACAACAACAACAACAACAACAACAACAACAGCAACTTCATATCAATTCATAACAAGGCATATAAAAAGTACGGAAGGTTAGGGTCAGGATTAGGGGTCAATTAGACAGCATTTGTATACATTTTTACGGACACACGTTCAGAAAAAAAGGGTACTAAACTTTAGTACCCTTGTCACTTTAGTGGTACCCGCAAGTCTCTACCTTTAGTACCTTTAGTGTCTTTTTTTTTTATACCTAGAAATGTGCATACGTGTAATCACGTCCTTTAAATCTTTTGTTAAAGATACGCAATACTCCCATTAGAGAAAGGTGCAAAAGATAACGGTACCATCGCAGCTACGAGGCAAGGTACAGTTTATTACCCTTTCTTCTGAGGGTGTAGAAAACCGGACACGGTTCCAAGGTGCTTCTTCATCATCTATCGCTTTCGCTTCTACAGCACAGAACGGTACAAAAGTCTTAGGCACATGATAAGAACAAAAAAACAGTCTATAAAGCAGATCCTATGAAGAAAAGCAGAGGAAGTCGGATCGATATGTGGCGACCCTTTACTTTTAAACCTGCTTTACGTCTCTCAGGTTCACTGTGGTGCAGGTTTATGCGAAAATCAGGCGCCTGGTTTGGTCCAAGATTCTTGGAGAAAGTCCATATCTCTACTGCTCTCGGCTTTCAGCTATAAATAATCGTGTTTTGTTTTCTGTGTCAAGTTTCCTTTTGTTACTCTCATAGTTTACAGCGCATGGCTGTTGAACTCTCACATCCGATTGGTTCGTGGATTCATTTCCACACTGGTGCAGCTGGAAATCACGGGGTTCTGCGTATAATAACTCCATAAAGCTGAAGTCCAGCAGTCTTTCCTAAAATCCGATAAACTACAGCTGCGCTTTACGCTTCACTCACATACGCTCTAACAAACAAAATCAGACTGGAGTTAGATTACTGACTGGATCCTTTGGGAACAATTTAGATGTCAAATTAAAAGAAAAAATATAGAATCACAATTCCTCATGTGTGATAGTTTAATTTTGTGAAGAACTCCAGTAACTTTTTGATATAAATTTATACTTTTATAAGCATTTCTGTTTTATGTTTGCAATCTCAGTGATATATATTATGATCTTTGAATACTGACATAAGATGTAATGTACAGAAATACGCAAAAATGGTTGATGGTAGTAGTTACGCCCACTGCATTAGTGTGTGTGAGTAAAAAATAAATAAATAAATAAATAAATAAATAAATAAATAAATTTCTAAACATTATATAAAAAAATTCTATTTTACAGGTCATTTATTATTATTATCCTTAAGCAATATCCTTATTAATATTAAATAAATAAATAAAACAATTAAATAAATGAAATGTAACATTTATAAATAAATAAATAAATAAGTAAATAAATAAATAAATAAATACACAGACAGTTTCGCTATAGACGCTAAAAATCTTACCAGATGATTTTGTTAGAAATCTGCACCACAGTGTAGCTGAGAGAATTTACATATTTTTAAACAAAAATAAAATCATAATTTGATTGAATTCAATTTGTTGGTTGTTTTGCTGTTCACTGCTCAGTATAGTTAGGAATTTGATACTTTTTTCATTTTGTTATTTTTTTCAAGGCATCTTCGCTTTGCAGAATTTCTTTAGCCGTCTGTTTACTTGTAGCTTCTGCATGTGCTTCTGAAGACGTTGCGAAGCCTTTACGCAAATCCGAACGTCTACGAGAATGGATTCGATTCGAATCGGGAATAACGGAGCAGGTTTATTGTGGTCAATGGAAGGAGGAAAAGAGAGAGACGAACAGCTGCACTGAACAGAGAGAGAGAGAGAGAGAGAGAGATGGAGGGATTACCTCAAATGAGCCGAGTAGTGGCTTGAGGTGGATAAGTGTGTGTGTGTGTGTGTGACAGGAACAAGAGAAAGACACACATTACAAAAGCAGCTGAGAGACAATATGTATATGTGTGTGTGTGTGTGTGTGTGTGTGTTAGAGAGGGGGCTGTCAGATGCAGATGACGAGTGTGAGGAGGGGTTTTCTGTTTATCTTTCTTTCTATTCAGCTTCACCTCCTTCCACTCTTTCACTCTCCCTCCCTCTCTCTCTCTCTCTCTCTCTCTCTCTCTCTCTCTCTCTCTCTAGGACAGCTGCAGCTGGCACATTAGAGAGGGACACACACACACACACACACACACACACTTTTTTTTCTCCATCTTTTCACCATTGTCTCTCATTCACTATCTCTCGTTCTCTCTCCAGGTCAGAAAAGTCCATCTTTAGCACATCTGCTCAGCGTGTGCCGTCTCTTCTTAGCTGATTGTCTTCTCAGTAATAGTCACACCTCGCTGGAAGAGTGTGTATCTGCACTGCAGCAGCCCTTACTTTTCATCACTTATCAGTAATTAATACCCATTTCAGCGTTAATGAACTAATTAACATTTATATTAATGAATGTTCTTTATAGGTATAATTAACCGAACAGGCCTAATCAGAAACACATGAAGGAATCAATTAGTGGGTGCCAGTACTTACACTTAGAGCGTTAACTGATTATCAACATTTAGTAACACACTGTAAATAATTTATTTTAATATTAATGGAATAAATGTGAGTAATATGTAATGGAGAATTCAACAATTATGACGAACACCAATTAATTCGTGTTAAGTGCGAAATAAACACTCTGTGTGTGGTGCTGTTACAGCAAAATAATCAACGCCAGGGTGGCGTGATGAAGCGGCGTCACTGTTACCACACCCGAGTAGATTATTCCCCTAGTACAGCATCCCAGAGTGCTTTATTCCTCTTATACCGCCACAGTTTCCCAGTGTTTTATTCATATAAGAATGACGCCATCATTTTTATCCATTTATTGTTCCTCGAAACAGATTAGTTCCTGTTATAAACTCGCTATAAACGGTCACTCCTTCACCAGCCCCTCTTTTCTCTGTCTCAAAAAACCCGCAGCTCATCATGTTACACAGAAAAAGAAGCGTAAACTCCTCCGTCCTGAAGATGTCATATAACGTAACGTTACAGTTTTAGCTCTGACACTGGAGACTCCTTCCATAAATGTTGCATAGACATCGTAATCACCAGCACGAGGAATGCGAGCATAAAACTATTTAAGGTGTACCACAAGGGTCTCTACTAGGCCCACTTTTTTTTTTTATTGTATAATATTTGTAATAATTTATGTTGTATATTTTATATGATTTGTTTCTTGTTTTTATTTCATTTTTTCTCTCTACAAACCATATTTTTGGATTCCGTCCATAGATGTTAAATAAACGTCATGATCGCCGTATTCGCCACTGTGAGGAATGCAAGCTTGAAATTATTTACCGTGCACCACAAGGCTCTCTACTAGGCCCATTTATTTATTTATTTATTTATTCCTACAACCGTATTTTAATTATTTAAATATTTTAGAATAGTTGTATTCAGATATTCATTTATTTGTTTGTTTGTTTATTGGACAATATTTATAATATACCGAATATTTAATATTATTTGGTTTTCAAATCCCTACAACTATATTTAAATAATTTCTATAATTTCTATAATTTACAAATTAATATATAGTATAATATTCAGACCAGTTATTTGTTTGTTTGTTTGTTTGTTTGTCAGCTTCCATGGTGACGTGGCTGATATACTACTGTATTTATCTATAGAGCCATTACAGACACCAAAGCCGTAGATGAGCCGACAGTGACTTCCTGTATCACTCAGTAAACAATTTTATTTTTATTAAAGAAGAAAGGAAAATGTAAAAAAGAAAAAAAGAAAGAAAAAAGACAACACTCTGACAACTCAAATCTTGATGGACAGGTGTGTTGTTATTTGAATACAGTCACTCATTCGGCTCGTTCTGTTCCTGTTTCTCGGCGTGAACGTCAGTTTCGTGTCCTCAGAAGTCACCCAGAATAGTAAATAAGTGTGGGATTTGAGACACAGCTCGTGCTTTCCTGCTCAAACACACCTGCTTCAACTCATCGGTTAATTACCTCATGCTTCCTGAGCTCCTCCAGGTGTGCTCGAGCAAAAAAAAAAAAAAAACCTCTCATCCCTCCATCCATCCATCCAGGATATGAAGTGGAGCGGTAAAACACCGAGGTATATGTGGAGCTCACGCCGGGAGCTCACTTCCCATCCACCTGCGTCTTTATTTAAATTTCAGACGTGACCACAAGAAAACTTGGAGGAGACTTTCCTCTTGGTGTGTGGTGCGATAACAGAGAGGAAATGAACTGTTCCGAATAAAAGATCAAATTTTAATCATTCACATTTCCTTCCACGGTGATTTGGCTTCTTAGCTTCGGGCACTGAGTTCCAGACCCGTTAACAGCAGTCAAAAATAAAACACCCACAGTAGAAGGCGTCATAGAGTGCACCTTATTCTCTGCCCTAAAGTGAAACTCATACTGCCTCAGCCTAGGAGCTTAAAAAAGAAAAAAAAAAACACGTCGATTTTCCTCGAGGCAGTGCGACTCTACCGAACATGACTTCCATTCAGCAGCTTCGGCCTCGGAGGCTCCTTTAGGAACGCAGAAGAATCGCAGCTCAGCCTGCTGTGTTCACTGAGCTAACAGAGATCAATAGAGAGGAGAAAGACAGCACAGAGAGAGAGGGAGAGAGAGAAGGGAAAGAGAAAGAGCCAAACAGATGGGGAGAAAGAAAAATGAAGGGACGAGACATGGTGAGGGAATTAAAGAGAGAGAGAGCATTAGAGAGAGAGAGAGTGTGTGATGAAAACATTAAGTGTGTCTCTGAGTAAAAGGCTACGTTACGCTAATGTCTAAAAGCCTGCAGAGACACAGCACAGAATTTTAGATTAGCCTGATCTGTCTCTCTGCTCATCTATCCAGGTGCTTTTGTCTTTCATACACACTCTTTTCTTTATCCATCCTTCCATCCTTCCATCCATCCATCCAACTAACCAGCCACTGATCCATCCAACCCGAAAGAAAGAAATAACCAACCATCCATGTCTCTTTGTGCCTCCTTCCATTCACCCATTCTTTAAGCTAACAGTCATCTGTATGTCCATCTAGAATTCAACCATCATCTTCCATCCATCCATCCATCCACCTACACCTATCTATCCATCCATCTATGCGTCTGTCTAATCTTTGTCCATCCAAAATTCATCTGTCTTCCATTTTCCATTTTGTCATCCACCACCTTGCAACCAACTATCAATCCATCCATCCAGTGCCCATCTATCCAACCATCACTCTATCCATCAAACCAATCATCAATTCATGTATCTATCAACCAAGTATCCATCCCTACAATCCATCCATCCATCCATCGTGCCAAGCAAACTCCATCCATCCATCTATACATAAATCCATGCTTCCAACCATTATCAGCCTATCCATTCATTTATCCAGCAAAACCAGCCATCCTTGCATCCATCCATCCCCGTTTATCTATCTATCCAGACATCCTACCAAACAGCAACTATCCATTCATTCATCTATCCATACATCAAATCAACGATCTTTGCATCCATCCACCCTGCCAACCTATAACCATCCATCCACCCATCAAACAACTCATCGGGTCATCCATCAAACCAACCATCCTTGCAAACAACAATCAATCTCTACAATCACTAACACATCCACCCATCCATCCACCCATCCATCCATCCATCCATCCACCCATCCATCCATCCATCCACCAACCATGCAACCATCAATCAACAGTCAACATCCATCATCTAACTATTCATCCATTTATCCATCCAACCATCCTTGCATCTATCCATCCATCCTGCCACCCTACACCTATTTATCCACCCATTTTTCTATCAAACCAACCAATAACAATCAATCAATCTGTTCAACAATCCATCAATCCAGCCTTCTATTTTTTTCTAATCAACTTAAACAGCTTTTATTCCACCACCATCACTAAACAAGAATCTATCAAAGCAGGTACCCAGATATCAATTGATCCCGACATCCATCTCGCCATGCAACAACCATTCATCCATCTATACAGGAATCTATCCTTCTCTCCATTCATCCATCCATCTATCCAACCAACTCAAGCAATCTGCATTTATCTATCTATCCATGCATCCTTGCAACCATCAATCCATCACAACAACCATCCATCAATTCAGCCTAACAACTTTGCAACTATTAATCCATCCATCCATCCATTCACCCATTCATTTATCTAGGAAATCATGCAAGCAAGAGAAAGAAACTTTATTGTCAGTGCAACTTGTTCCATCCACCCATGCAACCAAAAATCCACCTAATCATTAATCCATCTATCCAACCATCTATTTACCCAAACAACTTAAACAACCTATCCAACCAAGTATCCATGCGTCCATTCATTCATCTATCAATCTAACCAACACCAATCCCACTGTACAATCAAGCCCTATCTACATATCCGTCTCTCCTGCCAATGAACATCCACTGCTAAAACAATCCATCCAACCACCATCTATCCATCCAACCACCATCTATCCATCCATCTGAGCTCTACACACACTCCCAGGTACATATGAATGAATGCAGCATAATCTCAGCTAACTGAAGCTCCTCTTTTTGCTGAATCTGGATAGTTTTTGTAAATTATTGATGTAAGCTGGACGCAGTTTTCCTCAGTGGTTCTAGTGCAGCATCATATTTACTGTTCTGTAGAATGTAATCCTACACAACTGGATTAAACTCAGTTCGGAAGATAGTAAAGTTATCATATGACTCAGCAAGAGAGAGAAATCAACAAAAGCAAGCAACTTTTTGCAAAATAATTCTCATTGGTGTGCTGTCTTTGCTTCAGCAATTGCTAATTTATGGTCTTGCTCTGGTAAAATATGCAAACTAGATCCAGGGGGTCATGTGGGCCATTTTTTGGAGTGAATTAACTTGACTTTTCTTTCATGGATGAAAGATTCGGTGAGAAAAAGAGGAACGAAATGAGACACACACACAGACACACACACACATTGACATCTCTAATCCAGGCAGAATGCTAGTGAGCTAATTGGCAAGTGCTAGCACTTGGCTCAGTGTTCCCAGTGCATACGTGAGGCTTAAGGGCTAATTTAAGGAGAGATGCGCATCAACCGTGTCGCTGTCATTTTTGTAGCAGATTAGCTTGTTAAAATAAGCTTCCTCATTGTGCAAATGTCTCGAGCTGCAGCACCGATGCCAAAGGGGTTCAAAGCCAAGAACAAGGCACAGACCACGTTAAAAGCTACGTGGGTCATCTTATGGATGGGAACGCTGGATGATCAATTCACAACCACGCACAGGGAAATAGTGTACACGAATACGCAACAAGTACAGTGAAATAAAACCAACGTGAAGAATCTGAGTAACCAAACAGAATACCATCTAACTCTTAAATCTGAAATGATAAAAGAATGTGAACCAGAGCACAATATACCGAGTGATTCCATGCTTGTAGTGTCATGAAGACTTTGTTTTCCAACACTGAAACTGAGAAAACATGCATGTAACTGTTCTAGTCTATCAAGTTTCTTTGCTTCTCAGTGGTTTCAGTGGATAAATATTTCTGACCAGCTGCATTCATTTACACTGGCATTCAAACGCCTCAGGACTGAAATCTGATTTCTATATCTGAGTGCAATATGCAAATCAGCTTCTAACACCTTCCTGTGGTGTTCCTTGTTTCAGCAGATCCATGCCAAAGACGGCTGCTGCGTCAAATATCATGATTTTCTGACTCATTTTTTAACTTCGATAATGTCAGAGGAAGGCGTTCGCTTCAGCCGTCGATCTCCAGAAGATATGATTTAGACGCTTTAATACAGAGATGAACAAATTAGGAAACAAACGGCGCTGTGGATCACAGATCAGTCTAGGCATGAGGACAACAACAGAGCATCTTCACTGGTGCTGACTGACTGAATGCGTTTCAGATACACTGCGACATGTTTAATATTCACGCAGGTCACCATGGGATTTACGACGGTGTGTATTAGAAGGGACTTTGCTTGCATGGGTTTGAAAAAGACGCATCTCCTACACGCTCTATTCCAGCCACGCGGTTTTGAAATGTGATGTATTAGAAACACAGCTGAACTGAATGTTCTAGCGTACCATCGAGCCGCTCAGTGCATGAACATGAACATCAGTTATCAAAATGTCACAAACTCTCTGACCAGCTCTGCTACCAAGTGAGCCAGTCGAACACCACTCAGTGTTATTATAGGAACTGCACTGAGTCTTAATGTCACGACTGGAGCCACGATTCACATAAACGTCCTTCGCAACAAAAACATTTTTTCTCCACTAATACTAATCCTAATAATGCTACTGTTACTACTAATTCTACTAATCCTAATAACAATACTATTACTACTAACACTACCATTACTACTACTACTACTAATAATAATAATACAATTGCTACTAATATTACTAATACTACTATTACTAATTATAATATTATTACTATTAACACAACCAGAGATTGTGCTGATACAAGCAAGACATTGTGGATTGGATTTTGAAGAAAATACGAATTAATTTCATCATATCCTGTAACAAGAAAACTAGTATGGGTGGATAGTATGTTTTCCGTAGTAGTAGTAGTAGTAGTAGTACAGGTATTCTGGAGTACTTTACTGTATTATTATTATTATTATTATTATTATTATTATTATTATTATTATTATTATGTCCTTAGAGATGGCACACTTTTTCTTTTACAGTTTTACAGAATCGATCTCAATACCCATCCCATTTTTTTTTCTTGGAAAACTACTATTACTACTAATAGTAATACTATCACTGCTCATACTAATATCACTACCACTATTATTAATAGTAATAACACAGTAGAGTACTCCAGAATATCCAGACCTACTTCTACTACCACCATGAATAGTAATACTATCACTGTTCATACTAATATGACTACTACTATTATTAATAGTAATAATACAGTAAAGTACTCCAAACACTCCAAACTACCTGTAGTACTACTACTACTAGTACCAGTAATAGTAATAGTAGTAGTAGTAGTATTAATACTCTCACTGGTCATACTAATATTATTAATACTATTATTAATAGTAATAATACATACAGTAAAGAACTCCATACTACCTGTACTACTAATACTACTATGACTGCTACTAATATTACTAGAAAGGAAAGACTCCAGTATTCCCAGCTCATGCCCAGTGTTCCCCAGACTGGCTCCGGATCCACCGTAACCATGATCCGGAGTAAAGTGTTTACTGAAGATGAATAATTGAAATAATAGGTTTGATAGAAGTCCCAAAAAAAAAGATTCACTGATCATTTACTTGGTAAATCTTACATTCTCTCAACAGTAACTGACACACTGTTAGCCTCTACATCTGTCTAGTTAATAAATGACAGGACACACACCATGATACACAGCTGGAATCTTTACACTCCTCCTCGTACAGACTTAAAAAGATGGCTAGTGTCGTTGAATCAGTCTTTATAAAGCCTCGAGTGTTTGGGTAAATCTGAACAATCTTAAGCGTCACCTCTACAGGCCAAGCTGCATTAGTGCTGGGGTCGTCTCTCGTCTCAGTGGTCTCGTTCCTTTCAGAAACTGTTACAAATGCCAGAGCCGAAGTGAAGTGTCTGCACTTTTACGGTTCACGCCCACGCTCGCGCTAAAAAAGTCATTACGTTAAAAACCCAGCATGCTGAAAACCGACAATTACAACCACGCCACCATTCATCAGCAGCGACGCTGCGGCGGTGAGCGAGTGTCACCCGCCGTTTGAGTGCTCAACCCACACGAAAATGAAAAACTTTATTGACCTCAGCTAGTTTCTGCACCTGTCACAAGAGACGGAGCACAATAAAACAATGACAGCTGCGTGTACAATGCCACGTTTTGGTGCTAATTTTGTCTTTTCTTTACAAAGTTACACAGAATAGCAGAACAGCAGATTAGCAGATAGGTCCGAGCTGTAGAACATAAATCAGACGTGCGTCAGAGAGCGTTCGGTCAGCGAGTGCAGCAATTTATAGAGTTTCTGTCTCGTACTGTTTCAGGCACTTCATGAAAATTCCCCCGTACAGACCGAGCTGCTGGTGTTTTACAGTGATTTATGGTTATAAAGCCTCAATCAGTGTTGCGCTGGTGGAAAAGCGATGCAGCGCCGAGGTAAAAGCTTCAATTAGGATGATTTGAGTATCGATTCCATTTTAGGCTTGAGGTTGAAGTCGGTGTAGGCGTGACATCCTTCACCATTAATGTTCCAAATAGCAGGTAGCTGAAGCAAACCTCGACTGACTCCACAGACATAAATCACCTGTGGAAAAATGTCTCTCATAGACCAAGGAGCCATTTAATGAAGACGCGACTGAACGCAAACTCATGTCACACTCAAAAACACATTCTTACTCATTTCAGAGTACGAATAATTCTCTTTGTCTGTTTCGCAAACTGTATCTTAAAATCCTTTTTTTTCGTCTTGAAATATATTTTCATTTTATTGGGAATATTAATATGGCAATCAATTTATAACCTGGAAACCTATACGGCACCACAACCTTAAAAAAAAAAAAAAAACAGTTTTAAAAAAAAAAAGAAAGTGCAACATAAACATACATTAATGTGAAATATTTGAAAAACTGTAAAATTTTGCTAAATATTTAAACTCATATAGTGATCATTGTTTAACTGTTTAAATAAGGTTTCATTACATACAGTACGTTACTATAGTAACTATAGTAACGTACTGTATGCACATTCTATAATGCTCTCTCGTTACTATAGTAACAGCTCGTTCACATGGAGGACGCTCCACACGAACAGGTTTAAACATTAACTTCTAAAAGTAAGGAGATGTTTATGTAACATTGATGGAAGGAGTCTCCAGTGTCAGAGTCAGTGTCAATAAAGATCGGCTGGTGAGGGAATGACTGTTTATAGCTGCTATAACATAAGTGAGCACAGGAACGCACTTGGTTCACCAGCGTTCTACAACTTTACACGTAACCATAAATGGATAAAAAATGCATTTAATGTCAAATGCACTGGCTTCTATTTCAGCATCGTATATAAACTACGGAGATGAGACGCAGATATCAGGACTGATCACTTTCCGTCCATCTGAACAGCATTTTATAAATATTAGTTAAGTCCAAGATTCGGATCAGAAATTAGTAGCTAAAGTCTTAAAGATTTTTTTTTTTGCTTCTCGCAGATGTTATATTTCAATTTAATTAAAATTTTGAAAGCAAATTTTATTCAAAGGAATAAGAAAAATCGCAAAAAAAAAAACCAGGGTTGATCTGAAACAACAGTTACATCACATCCTGCGGCTGTTGTCATGGCAACTATAATGACACAGGCGATGCCTTTCAGATGGCTGCAAGTGCCGTGCGTTCTGAATTTTGTCAAAATGTTTACTTCATTTGTCAGGTAGACACATATCACGTACGTACACACACACACACACACACACACACACACACACACACACACACACACGAGAACGCTAATGAGAATTTATGCAGCTGCTTCATTGCATTTCCTCTTTTTTTTTCTGATCACACACTCCCCTAATTTTAAAGCAGCACACGTAACCTCCTGCTAAATGACAAGCTTTGGCAAGCTTTGGTTATAAGTGTGTGTGTGTGTGTGTGTTTCCTGATCATCCTCAAACCATAAAAAGAAAGACAGGCTGCAGAATAACATGCACTAGAGAAGCCTGCTGTGACCTGTCCTCCTTAATTAGCGCTAATCTGCTGTGTGTTCAGCCGTGCTAACGAGGCTGCGGAGTCAAGCTCACTCTCACGTCTCCGGAACAGAAGGCTGGTGTCTCATCTGAACATCTCTCCTTCTCTCTCACTGAACGTGAAATGAAGCCTAAGGCGGCTCGAAGGCTAAAGCTGACCTGCTAACCGACACTGACTGGCTAACACAATCCACACTCGCTAGTCGCTAGCTCATCCTGGCGTGGTAGCGAGCAGTGATGCTCTAACGCAGACCTGCTGAATGTAGTGTCGTGTTTTACAGTACCACTTTCCCCTCAGGATAATGAACACGAAGCTTCTTTGCTAATGCTGACTGGCTAGTCAATACAACTCACTAAGAGTGATGCTGAGTTTTTAGCTAATACCATTCTGATAGCTAACATTAACATGCTAACTTTAAGATTGTGAGTTTGGTGTAGTATTTTACAGCACATCTGTCACGTTTCCCAGGATAACAAACGTAAAACCTTTTCGAGCTAGCTTGTGTGTAACACTGACTTGCTGGTTAATGTTCGGTAGACTTTTCTTAAAATGATTCAACTCGTTTTCAATTCACGGTTCCACGATTTGATCATAAAACAATACTTGATGCATCGAAAATCTATAAACAGTGTATTGTTTGTTTACAGAGTGCCCATGTTTTAATTTTAATCCCTAAAGTCCAGGTTTTCTACACCAGCGTAGGTGAAACTTGCACTTGACCTGCTAATTCTCAATGATGTTATCGTGCTAAGAGAGCGCTTGTACATGAAATCAATCATGTCTGGTTCTTTTTGTTCTTCTAACTCATAAAATCCAAAGTGGATGATGCAGGCCAGAGTTAGTCCATCTTCAGATCTGCTAGCTATTGAGCTTGGCTAATTTCGAACGCATACATAGCGCACACACTAGCGTATGCCTTACGTCCACCACCAATAGCACCTTTTGTTCAAACCCACCCATTTTTCAAGTGATCAAAAATATTGGAACATGTTTCTGACAGGTGTTTCTTGTTGCCCATGTGTGCCCTGTTAGACTGATTGTTTAAATAGTTAATAGTTCTGAATATCTACTGTTGGTTTGAGCCCTGGGTTTCACCTGTGAAGTCTGCATTTGTTGTTAAAAAGGATAAACCAACATGAAGACCAGAGAGCTGTCTATGGGAGAAAAGCAGAGAAGCAAGGAAAAGAGGGAAAATCGACCAGATCCATTGCACAAACAATTTGGATTGTCCTGAAAAAGAAAGAAACCACTGGTGTACTAACAACAAGGAACAAGGAAAACAACAGCAGTTGATGACAGAAACATTGTGAGAGCTGTGAAAAAAACCCCAAAACAACAGTCAGTGACATCACCAACATCCTCCACAGGGCAGGGGTGAAGGTCCACCATTTGAAGAAGACTTCGAGAGCAGAAATATAGAGGCCATACCATAAGTTGCAAACCACTCATCAGCAGTAAGAATCAGAAGGTCTGATATAAATTCACAAAGAAATACAAGAGATGAGCCACCAAAGTTCTGGAGCCAAGATGAACCTCTACCAAAGTGATGGAACGACCAAAGTGTGGAGAAAGAAAGAATCTGCTCATGATCCAAAACAGAGGAGCTCATCTGTAAAACATGGTGGAGGTAGTGTCATGGCTTGGGCTTGCATGGATCCTTACGGAACGGTCCATGAAGAGGAAACTGAATAATATATTCATCATGTAATCGTATCTGTTTAATTCCTTTATGTTCCATTACATCTTAATCTAAAAAAATGAAGACACGTGTACTTCCCTGACGGTAAAGCTAACATAGTGCAGTAAACTAAACCCACGCTCTGGCGTGCTTTGCACTCTAAACTACGATAATTACAGGGTTAAAACAATAACGCTGTCGAGATAATGCAGCGATAATGCATCCTTTTAACTTCCTCTAGCATAATTACCTCCTCCTTCACAAATCCATTTCATCCTCCAACTGGACAAAAAATAAACAAGCATAAAAAAATGAGAGAAACCTTACGTTGCCATGTCCGGCAATTTAGAGAAAATTGCACTGAAAGGTTAAAACAAAAAGCGACGAAATGAAATGCAAAAGCACGAGAGTCGAAAGGACGAGCGATTTTTCTTATCAAGACCGAGGAAGAAGCCATTTAATGTACATCCAATTAAAATAAACGAGAGCGGAAAGATCCGAAAGAGGAGTGACACAAAACAAATGCACACACACACTCACACACACATGAATTTCACACGTAAATAATCAAGCATTAAGATCTTAATACACTTCACGTTATGTTTCGCACGTTTTTCACGACTTGATGTTTTCACGATTCATTTACTGTAACGTGACTCCCCACATGATTCATTTACTGTAACTTGATTCCCCAAATGATTCATTTACTGTAATGTGATTTCCCAAATGATTCATTTACTGTAATGTGACTCCCCACATGATTCATTTACTGTAAC
>CM075006.1:2109259-2121105 GCA_037576675.1 Pangasius sanitwongsei
TTCATTTACTGTAATGTGATTTCCCAAATGATTCATTTACTGTAATGTGACTCCCCACATGATTCATTTACTGTAACGTGACTCCCCACATGATTCATTTACTGTAATGTGATTTCCCAAATGATTCATTTACTGTAATGTGACTCCCCACATGATTCATTTACTGTAACATGACTCCCCACATGATTCATTTACTGTAATGTGATTTCCCAAATGATTCATTTACTGTAACGCGACTCCCCACATGATTCATTTACTGTTACGCGACTCCCAACATGATTCATTTACTGTAACGCGACTCCCCACATGCTTCATTTACTCTAACGTGATTCCCCACATGATTCCTTTATTTTCACATGATTTGTTTTCATGATTCATTTATTTATTTCCTCAAATGATTTTCATGTGTTTCTTTTTCATGTTTCATTTATTTTTACATGATTCTTCGCTTGATTAATATTCTATCACGTGATTTTGTCACATGATTCATTTACTATTTTTAGACACGATTCATTTAATTCTACATCTTTTTCATATTATTCACTTATTTAAACCTGATTTTTTGCACACATGATTCACTTATTTTTACTTGTGATTCTTCACTTCATTAATTTATTTTCACGTGATTCTTCACTTCAATTTTTTTCATGCGATTCTTCACTTTAGTTTATTTTCACATGTGATTCTTCACTTCATTAATTTATTTTCACATGTGATTCTTCACTTTAGTTTATTTTCACATGTGATTCTTCACTTCATTAATTTATTTTCACATGTGATTAAAGTAAAGTAAAGAAGTCAGACAGTAAGTGTGTTTTGGATGATTGAATATATTTGATGGGTTTATTGTGTAAATCTGATGTTTTGCATAAAAATATTCTGTTAATTGATGGGAACTCGCTCTTCTGACCGTCTCTGAGCCGAGTGTGTGAAAGATTTCAGTGAAAATAAAGCAATCGGTCAAAACCCTGTTCTCTATCAGTGCTGTAGTGTGGCTGCTAATGACAGAGCTTTATTCTTTCATCTCTAGTTATTTTCTCTTCCTCTTTTCCACCGATCATCTTTATTCCTTTTCCTCTCTTCTCCTTGTCCTCATCTCACTCTTTTTTTCCTTTTCGACAATCTTTCTTCTCTTCTCTCTTATCCATTTTTCTTCTCCACATTTTCTTTTGCTCAACCTCCTCTCTCATTTCTTCACCTCCTCCATCTCCTGTCTTATATTTTCCTCTGTGTTTCATTCTTTATTCCATCTCATCCTCCCTTCTCATCCTTTCCTCTGCTGTGTCATCTCTTTTTTCTTTTCTCTCTCCTTGTCCTCTGCATTCTTTCTCATTTTTTCCTCCTCTCCTCTCCTCCTTTCTGATGAAGTAGTTCTCAGTTTTTCCTTTCCTCCTGTGTGATGTGGAAAGGCAGCGGTGTTTCGACTCCCCGCCTGAATGACATTTTAACTGCAGTCTGCTGTCCAGCTGAGACCCCCAACCTCTTCCCCAGAGACTCTCTCTCTCTCTCTCTCTCTCTCTCTCTCTCTCTCTGTTTCTTTCTGTCAGTTTCTCTCTCTCTCTGTTTCTCTCTCTGTCTGTCTCACTGTCTGTCTCTCTTTTTCTGTCATTATGGTGGTAGTTATTCATTTGGTTGGAGTTAGTAAGATGTTTGGTTGGTGTTACAGGTTCATGTGGTTCAGGTTAGTGATTCATTTGGTTTGGGTTACAAAACAATTTGTTTAAAGACAGTGTATCATTTGGTTTGAATTGGTGAGCCATTTAGCTGCTGTTAGAGATGACTATACTTTAGGCTGCTAAATCATTTGGCTGGTGTTAGTGAGTCATTTGGTTCATGTTGCTGGGTCATTTGGCTGGTGTTAGTGAATCATTTGGTTCATGTTGCTGAGTCATTTGGCTGGTGTTAGTGAATCATTTGGTTCATGTTGCTGGGTCATTTGGCTGGTGTTAGTGAATCATTTGGTTCATGTTGCTGAGTCATTTGGCTGGTGTTAGTGAATCATTTGGTTCATGTTGCTGGGTCATTTGGCTGGTGTTAGTGAATCATTTGGTTTGGGTTTGTTTTAGTTTTAATGAATTGTCTTAGTTTTAATGAGTCATTTGAGTGAAATGAATCATTTGGTATGAGTTACTGAATCATTTGACTGGGTTTGTTTTGTTTTTAATGAGTTGTTTGAGTGAGATGAATCATTTCCTATGGGTTAATGAATCATTTGATTGGGTTTCTTTTATGAGTTGTTTGAGTAGAGTGGATCATTTATTTTTTATGAGTTTTTTTAGTAGAATGAATCATTTGTTTTGAGTTACTGAATCATTTCACTGAATGTGCTTTAGTTTTAATGAATTGTTTTAGTTTTAACAGATCTTTTGAGTGGAGGGAATCATCTGACATAAGTCATTTGGCTGGGTTTTTTGGTTTCAATGAGTCTTTTGCATGGAGTGAATCATTTGAACACTTTAGTGACCACAAAATTTTCAGTTCAAACCGGAGAACTGAGTCACAGTTGGACCTCAAGATCTGCTCAACGCTAAGCTCTTATTGCATTCAGCCCTCACCTGTCTCACCACTTTATATAGACGCGTCTGCTCAAATGAGTCCATGTAAATGATTAGGCTGTAATGATGGAGTTCAAAGACCTCTTTTGTAAGTAACTCAGCCCCGCTGCATCTTTTTTCAGGATCGAGTCGGCGCTCTGCAGGCAATTCAGCCACTGATCAGAGCTTTTGTGTGACTGATTACGCTCTCAGACTGGCAGAAACGGCCACAAGACACGAATCAGCTGAAATAAGCCGAGTAAAAATCAATGTTGGATACGGACTACAGGGCGTTAATTTGAGTATAATAACACTGATGTGCATTTTCAAACATATCTGAGGTAAACGTTGATGTTCCTGGTAGGTATGTCTCATTACTGCTGTCACCACATCTGCACATTGTCCCTTTAAAGTGCGTCATTCTAGCTCAATAGCTAAATCATCAGCATTAATGTGGTGTTAATTAATGAATAAGGCTCATGGGTATGTAGAAAGGTGAACAAGATACTCTTGTGAAAGCAGGGTTGCTAGCTAGCTAAGAACCGAGGCTAACGATCTAGTCAGAAACACCATTTAGTGCTTTAAAGGCACAATGTAAAGGTGTAGTGACTGTTCGAATGAAACCAAGTAATCAGAAATATCAACATTTACCTCAGATATGTTGTTAAATTACTAAAAAAAAGACCCTGTATGAAGGTGATTACACTATAATTACACTTAGCATGGTGTGCTAGTTAATCCATGGGTTCTGTCATAGTGAGAATCGTTGATGTTGCGTCACAAATCTCAAACAGTGTGCTGTAAGACGAGAAATGACGAGTTTTAACAAAACAGCTTGTTTATATTGAGTCTTCAGTGAAAACACGAGCTTGTTTAACTATCCTACACTGCTTCTTTTTTTTAACAGATAAGCAGCTACTGGAACAGGATGATAAATTATAATAATAATAAAAATAGACAGTGTGTAAATAAGGTAGAGGCACTACAGGCAAACAGAGTAGATGATAAGGAGGAGGATGCTAATAGAAAATAAGAATACATTTTTATATACGTTAAAAAAAAAGGGCATATCTCACACTGAACACCACTTTAACACTCCACTTTTACAGGGGAAAAAAAAACCAGGAGTGGGTTTCTTTCTCTGAAAAAGGTCAGGCATCGTTTAAAGGTCACCGAGTCGTGGGTCTGCTTCTCCTCCACAGCCAGCGAGAGAGAGAGAGAGAGAGAGAGAAAGAGAGAAAGAGAGAGAGTGGCACTGCAGGAGTCTCTCGGCGGTGACATTTCACACAGAGATCAGCCACAGCAACTGGCATTTAACTCCCTTTTAAATCCGACAGATCAGGCCGCGCTCGTTAGGAAGTGCCGATCATACTGCTGAAGTCTTTATCACAAGATCCCCCCCCCCCTCCCCCCCCTCGCTTTTCTCACATGCCCACGCGTCGTACTGTACCGGCAGTCTGAGCTCGCTCGTCTCGTCTGGAAGAGGAAGTGTGAATGCTGGGTGTGGTGGTGTTTATTCTTTAATAAAGGTTGAGCCACAGGAGTTAAACCGAGAAAACGCAACAGAGCCGTTCAGAAGGATGAGTGATGTCACAGGGAATCGTTTAGTGAGTCGCTGGTGAAGCGTAATTGTTGGACTTGGGGATATTTGCTCAGGGTTTTCAGCCTGTTTAGACGAGGTCATTTCACTGATCATGTCATAGTATTGTAGTGGTGTAATGTAAAAAAAAAAAAACGTAAGAAAATACTAGACTTTTCAGTGAAAAGCATGTAAGTGTAGTCAGAGACGAAAAGCCGAGAGGACAAATGGACTGGTTTATATAAACAGAAGAAGAAGAAGAAGAAGAAGAAGAAGAAGAAGAAGAAGTGTATCAGTTGTATAATCTTCAACAACAGCTGCACATCAAAGCATCATTTATGAAAAAAAAAAATTGAAGTATGATTTCAGTAAAGTTGATCAGTTGTGATGGAACACCACTGAGTATTTTTTTTGTGCATTTTTGACGTTAATTCACTTTCAGAGTGTAATACAGCAGCATTATATAGTGATGTATTTTAGGTGTTGTGTTTGTCCTGTTATTTATGTAATGTGTCTCTTTTGTATAGCTTTTTTTTTTCCTGAACTGCACTGGAGCAAATTCCAAACAGTTTCACTGACATGGCAATAAAGTGTCTTCCTGTGACAATACTGAAAACAACTCTGTCCTTTACTGAGATTTTTAGGGAAAGCGTTTACTAAAATGCAAATCTAAAATTCAGAGAGGCTTGAGACTTCTTGTGTGTTGACAAATGCGCTTTATGGCTAACAGGCATGATGTATGAAGAAGCTGAATCTCAAACTCGACACTGCCAATAACACCATTTCCAGGTGAAGTAAAAAAATATATTAAAAAAAAAAAACCCTGCAGCTCGTCACGTTACCAAGAAGCTACAGAGCGTAAACTCGTCTGTCCTGAAGATGTCGGAAAACTTCAAGTTACAGCTTTACCTCTGACCTACAAAGCGCTGACACTGGAGACTCCTTCCATTAATGTTAATAACAATAAACATCTTCTCACAGAAAACATCACCGTATCAAAGATTTTGTAAATCCATTTACGTGGCGCGTCTGCCATACAAGTCCTTGTTACTATAGAAACGATAATGTATTAGGCTACGTTTACACGACAACGATGTAGTCCAAAAAAAAATTTTTTCTTGCATTTTCAAAAAGTTTCACGTATACACGACAACGGTTTCAAAACGATTCGCGTTCACACATATCCACGATAACGGCCAAAAACACTGTATTACGTATGCGCTTGCCTTTACAATAGACACGTACTGCGCATGTCTACACACCTTACATGTACTACGCACGCGCATGACGTCACTGTTTTCAAAGATTCCCGTATCGGGTGTTTACATGGAGACGAGAACGGCGGCGTTTTCAAAAACTTGCACTTTGAAACCCGTTTTCAAAAATATGCGTTTTCAGTCCCCCAAAACGCCGTTGTCGTGTAAACGAACAGGCAAAACGCATAAAAAGTTTCCCGTTTTTGGCTGAA
Source organism: Pangasius sanitwongsei (assembly GCA_037576675.1). Classification (NCBI taxonomy): domain Eukaryota; kingdom Metazoa; phylum Chordata; class Actinopteri; order Siluriformes; family Pangasiidae; genus Pangasius; species Pangasius sanitwongsei. Next base: position 2,114,841 of record CM075006.1, read on the forward strand.
AACGTTGTCGTGTAAACGGCCCCTTAGAACAATGGCGTTTATATGAACCTGTGATTTGCAGCTGCACGACTGTCAGAGCTGCTGTTCTAGAAAATTAATCAACATTAATCTTCTGGCTCATCAGAATGGTATAATAATTAGTAATGAACATGTATTTCATTCAGAACAGCAAGTTAGCCATAAAATAAAATGTCTGAAAGTTGCTTCTTTATCTCTGTACTGGAGCTATGAAGCTAATATAAGGGTCTAATGCTAAATGTATGTCTAATTCATCACATACTTGTTAATAACATTAGTCTTGTAACAAAGAAACCTTCAGAAGCCGAACGTTTGGCTGACTTGGTCAAGGATACATTGTTAATGCTTTGTTTTTTCATTCTTGGCCAAACTTTTTGTTTAAGCTCACTTTTTTTTTTTTTTGGATTAAACACGCACTCATGACTTTGCAAAGGATGTGGGTGTGAAGTGAAAACAAACAGGAGATAAATTAGGATTGAGGACGTGGACGAGCCCAACAGCGTGGGACACCGCTTCATTTATCTGTTATTATATAAAGTTCTCAACTTTGGCATCATGGAAATGTGATTAATACATAATTATACATGAAATAACTCATTAACACCTGATGTTAAGAAACAAGGAAAACTCTAAACGAGTCAGTTTACCGAATGGTGGTCCAAAAATCTGCTGAATTTAGCAAGACTGGGGCTGTCTTATATAACCAATGCTATTAACTGGACAAAAAAACAACGACAATGAGAACAGACGGAAGCCTGGTGGTGTTTGTAGCTACGCTCAGCATCTGAGTCAATTATATTCAGATCAATACATTTATCGAAGATATGAAGCTGATGAGTTCTCCAGCCGAGAGCTTCAGGACACGCAGCTGTGCTGGCGATTGTTCGCAGCGCTTTACACAGATCTGCACACTTCCCTTTATTGTCTGGTTTATTTCACCGGCTTTAATACACACTGAGCTGCTGATCTAGAAAATCATCTGTAGTTCATCCAGAGACAGGCGTAAAACCTCTGATGTAAAATCATTACTCATAAATCCTAATGTAGGTCACGTAGGAGGGTAAATCAAGTGGTACTTTGTGTCCAAATACTTACGGACCCGACTGACTGTGTGTGTATATATATATATGGTTTGGTAAAAAGAGACAAATGAGAAAACAGGCCCTGAGTAATGAGATTTCTCTCAGCTCGGATTAATCTCAACTGATCTGCACAATGAAAAGCTGTTCAATTAAAGACATAAACCCAGCAAATAAAGTGAAATGTGGAGGATGAGCTCATTTAAAGCGAGAATGAGAGAGTAGGAGAACAGACAGAGTGGTTTTTCACACTCCAAGGACACACACTTGTTGGTGAATGACTAACGTTTGTGCTTCCATTGCCGTCTTCGGCTGTTTTTCAGAACACGCCGATCAACGTCTCCGAGGTCATTTCATACGCTCAGGTTTACACGGTCGTGCGTGCGTGTGTGTGTGCGTGTGTGTGTGTGTGAATTTCAATAACAGTTATGTGTAAGGTGTAACCTTCCCAATCACACAGAGAACTGAGAGGACTTTTTAAAAAAGCAGAGTGATTTAATTGAATCTCGTATCATTAAAGTCACAGATGAAGCAGTAAGAGCTAGCCTCAACCCTCAGCCTAACCTTAACCATTTACAATCTAACACACCTTCAGGTTTCTTTACATCAACGTCATCTCACACACACACACACACACACACAAAAGATTTATTCCAAAAATCAAATAAAAGCCCGGCCACTTTGTCCATTCCGCCTGTGTGAATTACTCATGCGTTCCGTTTGAACACTTACATATCTGGAATTGTGTAAAAGTTTTTGTCCTTTTCAGAAGACTTTCATAAGACTTTTTCTTCAAAAGCCTTTTTTCACGCTTAGACATTTAGGACTCTAAAGGAACACGTGTTTATGAAACACGTGAAGTTCTGAAGCAGCTGTTTTGCAAAAAGTACAAGGAAAAAAAAGTTACGAAACTTACTACTACGTTACTATGAAAGCTAGAGGAGCGAACATTTGCAAAAAATAAATGTACAAATGTTTTTGATAACTAAATAAACAGGCATTTAAAAAACCTACAGGAAAGGACATTTACCAAAACAAACCACTACAGGAACAGATGTTTATGAAAACTGCAGATATACAGCAAACATTTAAAAAACTAGATCTAGAATAAATTAAAAAACCTACAGAAACAGATGTTTATGAAAACTACAGAAACAGATGTTTATGAAAACTACAGGAACAGATGTTTATGAAAACTACAGAAACAGATGTTTACGAAAACTACAGGAACAGATGTTTACGAAAACTACAGGAACAGATGTTTACGAAAACTACAGAAACAGACGTTTATGAAACTACAGGAACAAATGTTTACGAAAACTACAGGAACAGATGTTTATGAAAACTACAGGAACAGATGTTTATGAAACTACAGGAACAGGTGTTTACGAAAACTACAGAAACAGATGTTTATGAAAACTACAGGAAGAGATGTTTATGAAACTACAGGAACATATGTTTACGAAAACTACAGAAACAGATGTTTACGAAAACTACAGGAACTGATGTTTACGAAAACTACAGAAACAGATGTTTACGAAAACTACAGAAACAGATGTGTATGAAAACTACAGGAACAAATGTTTACGAAAACTACAGGAACAGATGTTTATGAAAACTACAGGAACAGATGTTTATGAAACTACAGGAAGAGATGTTTATGAAACTACAGGAACATATGTTCACGAAAACTACAGAAACAAATGTTTACGAAAACTACAGGAACAGATGTTTACGAAAACTACAGAAACAGATGTTTACGAAAACTACAGAAACAGATGTTTATGAAACTACAGGAACAAATGTTTACGAAAACTACAGGAACAGATGTTTATGAAACTACAGGAACAGATGTTTACGAAAACTACAGAAACAGATGTTTACGAAAACTACAGGAAGAGATGTTTACGAAAACTGCAGGAACAGATGTGTATGAAAACTAGAGGAACAGATGTTTATGAAAACTACAGAAACAGATGTTTATGAAAACTACAGAAACAGATGTTTATGAAAACTACAGAAACAGATGTTTATGAAACTACAGGAACATATGTTTACGAAAACTACAGAAACAGATGTTTACGAAAACTACAGAAACAGATGTTTATGAAAACTACAGGAACAGATGTTTACGAAAACTACAGAAACAGATGTTTACGAAAACTACAGAAACAGATGTTTACGAAAACTACAGAAACAGATGTTTATGAAACTACAGGAACAAATGTTTACGAAAACTACAGAAACAGATGTTTACGGAAACTACAGGAACAGATGTTTAAAGGATGGAGAGGAGCAATGATGATGAACAGGAAAGGAACAAACGTTTACAAGAAAATAAAAACAGCAAATGTTAAAAGATCAGAACGTTGTTAGTGGAACAGGTAAAATTTGCAGGTAATAAATGGGAAACTATGGGAAACAGGCGTGATTGTTGTTGCTTCTGCGTTTAGCAGGTAAGTGGAGGACAGTTATGTGTAAGTGATGCGCTACATGGGCTTTTGGGCAATAAACTGAGAAATGTGAGAAATGTGAATCAACTGAAGACGCAACAGCAGGACCAGAAGATTTTAAACTGTTTACTCAGAATACAGAGTTACTGTCACTGGCCCCATATATACGTGTTGTGCTGGTTGGAGGAAACCAGCAGAACCCTGAGGGAAGTCATGAGGACACGACGAGAACGTGCGAAGACTGAGAAAACTACTGAAAATGATGTGATGATGAATAACGGTGAGCTTCATCATTATTTTCTCTACAGAAACGTCCCTGCTAATGGTTTTTCCCCACAGTACTCATGAAGCCCTCGAGGACTAGCGGGTAAACCTCACTGAGGCCCGGGTTCAATTCCCAGCCAGGGAACCGACCCCAGTTCACACGACAGTGCACTCCCAGTACCGCTCCCAAGCCCGAATAAAGCTGGGGAGGGTTGCTTCCCAAAAAAAAAAAATCGACTACGTGGAGCAGTGATCCGCTGTGGCAACCCCTAACAGCTGAAAGACAAATAAGACACGTGAAGCCTGTTAATGAGCTGCGTGTGAGAACAGGGACTTTTTTTGTGAAAAACACTCATTTAAATATCGCACCAGCATCATTTCCCAGACGTCTCACAATTTACACACCTTTCCTAAATACGCTACTTAGAGTCTCACCTTGCAGGCTCTTAAAAAAGAGAGAAGCTGCGAGGGGAAAACAAGTGCAGGAATGATTTAAAGTTGTGAAATTAGCAGCTACACAAATGCCGACTGATGTCAGGAAAAGTTGCAAAGGACTGAAGTTGGTTCAAACATGTTAAAACAAACAAAACGAAACAAGTTAGAGTGCATTAAAAATAATGCGACTGATTAGCGTCTCTGCGCTTCCTGTTGCGTTTACACTTTCTGTAATTAAACAGCACAGTGTGAGACCCACTTTAAGCTGCTAGGAATATTGGGAAATGTGATAATAAGGTTGTGTATTTACACTCGACAGGCCACGAGTGCGAGAGCAACGGCGAGTGTGTGCATATAAACACAACATTTCATTTCCCGTCGATACCGAGCTGTCTGAAGTTTACCGAGGTTATGTCTGCACTAAAAGTACAAATGTGCTCATCTTTGACTCTTTCTGATCAAAAGATCATTCTGGATTCTGATTGGTCAGAAGGTGTTGATTTATTTTGCACATGGACATTAATATCTACACCAACTCTGTTTTGGACCACATGAACAGTGCCGACACAGTCATTCAAACATTCCTCAATCCCAAGCCATGATGAACGAAGAGATCCGCCTCTTACTGAAGGTATGAGATGCTGCTTCCAGGTCTGGACACCATTCCAGGCCAGATGCTCAGAGCCTGTGCAGAACAGGTCTTCATGGACATTTTCAACCTGTCCTTGGCCAATCAGTGGTTCCCACCCACTTCAAGACCACTGCACATAGCATGACCGTCAACGACTTCTGTCCTGTCACTATCACCCCCATCCTCAACAAGTGTTTCTAAAGGTAGATCCATTTCCTTTCCATCAACAGACCAACAGAGGATCATCATCGTCAAGGCACTCCACTCTGCCCTGACCCACCTGGATAACAACAACTCCTACAATAGGATGCCTTTAACACCCTCAACCCTTCCAAGCTGATCTTCAGGCTCACTAACCTTGGCACCATCTGTAATCGGACCCTGGACTAACAGAGTGGAGTCTGTAAGGTTTGACAGCCACACCTCCTCCACCCTTCTACTAAACACCTGCGTCCTGCAGGGCTGTGTGCTTAGTCCACTCCTCTACTCCAAATCCACCCATGACTGTGTACCTGTTCATGGCTCACACTCCATAATCAAGTTCGCAGATGACACCACGATGGTAGGCCTGATCAGCAACAATGAAGAGACAGCCTACAGGAAGATTGTCCAGCTCCTACAACAACCTGTCCTTCAATACTCAGAAGACCAAGTCTGCTCAGGATCTAACCAGTGACTTCCAGCTGGTGCCCAGATACGTCTACCACAAACACCGCCTAAGGACGTCTCTCACCACAACCATGGACTACTCACTCTTCTCCCATCCAGGAAGAAGCCTTGACTGCCGTAACAGCAGGCTAAGGGACAGCTTCTTCGCCTCGGCCATCAACACGCTGAGCTCCTCACAACGTCACTAATCCCCCTTCCTTCAGCTCCACCACTGCTGTTTGCACCTGAATTCATTTACACAGACCTCTGTTTCTGCACAAACACCTCTTCTTCTGCACATGGACTAACGTTTACTAACTTCTACTTGCACCTCACGTGCAGTTGTACTGTTATTGCTTTCTACTCATGACTTTGGATCCATGGTCACTTCCCACCATTCCATTGTGCACCTCTGTTCAGGTGCACTGTACTATCTGGATTCCATTACTCCATGTCTCTGGACTCGTGGAAGTCACGGCAGCTCTGACAGTAGTGCAGCTACAAATCACAGGTTTATTCATATTAATGCACTATATACACTATAATACACATTACCGTTTCTATAGTAACAGCTCATCTATAGGGACTTGTACAGCAGATTTATTTAACGTTTATGGAAGGAGTCTCCAGTGTAAGTGCTTTGTAACAGTCAGAGGTAAAGCTGTAATTCATTTCTAATTATTTTAAAGTAACAGTGCTGTACATTTGTTTAACACACACACACACACACACACACA
>CM075006.1:2133859-2162688 GCA_037576675.1 Pangasius sanitwongsei
TGGTCCTGGAGAAACGTTGTTTCATTTCACTATGTACTTGTATATGGCTGAAATGACAATAAACTCCACTTTGACTTTGACTTTTGACTTTGATATAAAAAGTCTACACACCCCTGGGAAAATGGCAGGTTTTTGTGAAGTACAAGAACCACACTAAGATAAGTCACATCAGATCTTTTCCTACCTTTAATGTGAAATTGCAAAATATACAAATAAAGTGAAAAGCAATCAGAAACTCAGGGGAGAAAAAAGAAAAATAAAAAAACTTAGAATAAGCTAGTTGCATAAGTGTGCACACCCCTAAACTAATACTTTGTTGAAGCACCTTTTGATTTTATTTATTTGTCTATCAGCGTGGCACACCTTGACTTGGCAATAATTTTCCCACTCTTTCTTGCAAAAACGTTCTAGATCCGTCAGATTATTAGAGCATCTCCTGTGCACGGCCCGCTGCAGGTCACCACCACAGATTTTTAGTTGGATTCAGGTCTGGGCTCTGGTTCGGCCGTTCGAAAACACTGATCTTTTGGTTTAGCCGTTCCTTTGTTGATTTGGCTGTACGCTTTGGGTCTTTGTCATGCTGAAAGGTGAAATTCCTTTTCATCTTCAGCTCACTAGCAGACACCTGAAGGTTGTGCACTAAAATTGACTGGTATTTGTAGCTATTCATGATTCCCTCCACCTTGACAAAAGCCAAAGTTCTGGCTGAAGAAAAGCAGCCCTAAAGCATGATGTGTTGGGATGGTGTTCTTTTGGTGATGTGCTTTTTTGCAGCCTCCCTGGTAAGTTTTTGTCTTTTCCTTTTGTAAATTTTGGAGGGATGTTCTGTTCTTGGTGATGTCACTGTGGTGCTCCATTTTCTCCACTTGTTGATGATGGCCTTCATGGCGTTACATGGTACATCTAATATTTTGGAAATTCTTTTATACCCCTTTCCTGATCGATCTTATCTTTCAAGAAGTGAGATACTGTACAGGGTTTGTAAGCTCTTTGCAGTCAGATGAAACCAAGAAGATGTGAAAAAAAAAAATCCTCCAGAAACAGCTGGTCTTTATTTGGGGTTAATCAGAATCATTTCATTGATGACAGCTGTATGATAATTACCCTTGAATATGAGGTTGAATGTGATTAGTTCATTCTGAACACAGCCACATCCCCAATCATAAAGGGTGTGCACACTTATGCAACCAGGTTACTGTAAGGTTTTTATTTTTCCTGTTTTTCCCTAAAATGTTTCTGATTGTTTTTCACTTAATTTTTATACATTATAATTTCACATTGAGGATGGAAAAAGGTCTGACATCATTTATCTTGTATTTCATATATTTATATATTTATATATAATTTTTTCTCACCACAGAAACCCGCCACTTTTCAAAGCATTCTCAGTATTTGCATAAGATAAAGAACAGTTTAATTTTTTTTAACATTCAACATTGGCACCGAATCCGATAACAACACAGTCAAGTGTTAGATTTTAAGAAACAGTATCACTGTGTTAGGTGTGTGTGTGTGTGTGAATATATGGATTGAAAACAGGACATCACTGAAGTTTAATAAAATGAAGGAAACTGAATTTTCACGCTTCAATTTCATGGATTTCTCACAAAACCAAAAACTGGATTTGGACTCAGGCTTTTGGACTCGACTGTACACGAACAGCTGTGTAAATGTGTGTGTGTGTGTGTGTGTTTGAGGGCAAAATGTTGCTTCCCTCATGCCCGGATTTGCTCCAGGTTAATGATCATGTGTGAAATAAGAACACACACAAAACTCTACTGTGTGTGTGTGTGTGTGTGTGTGTGTTTGTGAGGAAAAAGCCACATAAAGACCAGTGTATACCTGCGATTTCAGTATTTCAGTACATATATCAATGCATAAATCATAAAACAGTGGGCAGAGTCAGTGCGTATAAAGGAGTTTATCCTGCAGTTTGCTTTACTGTAGCCTGAAAGTCACATCAGAACAGAGCATGTGTATGAAACGTATGGCTGAAGGGCAGGTACTAAATTTGTGAAAGCACATTTCTGCCAGATGAAGACAAAATTATACCATAGGTCTGAAAAATGAGGACTTTTAACAAAAATATGGCTCAGTAAAGTTCTCAAAATCAGTATTTCTCTAAATGATGATTTATGCTGTGTCCAGTGATGCTGGAAACTGGGAACTACCAAAGCTCCTACTTGGCAATTGCACCGGGAAACTTGGGATTCTGAACGGCACACAAGGTTACATTGATGACCTTTCACCTTTCCCGTTGCCAAAAATTGGCAAACTTGCTGGATAACATTTTGCTGTTACTTTTTAGCAATGTTGTTTCCAAGTAGCCGAATATCTGCAAAACTGTTAGTAAGTATAAATATATTGATTATATCGTCAAATTTTCAGATTAAAGATTACAATAAACCAAATATAAGATTATTAAACCTATTTCTAGGCATTTATTTTACAAATTTTAAACTTGAAATATTGTTCTATTGGCAGAAACTGTTTCTAATTTTAAGCGTTTAAGAGTTTTTCTACAAAGAAGCCAAATAATCAGCTGACAGAATAAGAAAACATGAAGCCTGAAATGAGTGAAAGCATCTAAAAACAGGTTAAATACTCTTATATTTGGTGTATAATAACCTCATGATAAGAAATATTAGATAAATCTGCCCATATAGAAGATATTTTCATGTGCTAATGCATGAGCTTTCGCAGTAGAGCTGCGAGTAATTATGTTTGGGCAGGTTGTAGTGATGCCACATTAGAGCTAAAAGTAGAAGTGATGATTAAATGGGGAAGAATACATGGCTCAGACATTTCAGTGCTTTTAACACTGCATAGTTGCAAGCACAAACATTTATTTTTAATATAGCAAAAAGAAAGCTCTTTCCCTAGTTATGGCATTGTTTCGGGTGGTGGGTGAGTAATCACCTGACAAGCATCCAGATAGATTTGGTATTTACTACTTCACCTTTCCATGAGCACCTGAACACAGTGTTATAATAATCACGGTCAGTTTAGCCTCATATGACGTATTTTACACCTCCGACACCAGCAGCATTTAAACTGAGGACTTACTTTTACACTCACACTCCTACACTCTTATGCTAAGTTTATAGTTTGAACACTTCATGACCTCAGTATTATAAAGATCTATCTAGAGATCTATCTGTCTAAACTCAAAAATCCCGGAAAGTATAGTTAAAGCTGAATAAGACCTACACGTTAAGGTTACCTCAACTGTACACTATTAAAATTCGGAGACGTTTACAAAGTGGATTTTTGAACAGTATAATCAAACAATCAAATTCGCTAAAAAAAAAAAAGTCACGGAATTATCATATCAACACACGTCGGCTATCGCGTATGCTTTCTCTCTCCTGTATATTAACAGCAGTTAATCTCTGGTTTTAGATTCTGTTATTTTTATGAAGAAGTCTGTGTGTTTGTGTGTGTGGGTGTGTGTTTTTATTTCCACCTGGATCATTTCATGAAGTGTTTGACGAGCCGATGAGATGAAGCAGGTGCGTCAGAGCGGGAAACACACACTTCTGCACCGCTGGAGATCAAGAACCCTCCTACGCAGGTGAGAGCCTCACCCGAGGGGGTCCAAACTCCGTATAAACCCACGACTCACTGTTTGTGCTTGCCGTTTTGAATCGTACGTTGCACACACAGACCAAACGAATGCCATGAAATAGCGTTACAAACACTAATGCGTATAAACCTGACATCAATGAGCATTCTTGTCATAATAATATTTGAGACGTTTTCAAACTGCGTTCATGTAGTTGAATAACTGGCCAGGGGAAGATCGGGATTTTTGACACAGTGCTGCTTCTTAGCGAAATCTTCTTTTATTTGATATTTTAAAAACCTACGTCTAAAAGTGTAGAGGTAGACAGATACTGGTACATCACCAGGTTTCACGACAGGAATATTTATTATTACGAAACATCTCAACCAAATATCAAGTTGGCCGACGCACTGTATATATTTGATACTGAAATTGGAAACGTCACACTGGACCTATACAGACCCGGACGTCTATAGCGTGTCTATAGCAGATGCGGCTAATCCGCTGGGCTTTGACACTGTTGACACTTAGCATTTAGATTTGCTTTAAATATTTGATGGCTGTCTGTGGGGGGCTTTCAGGATTGGAGGTGTTATGACACTGTGACAGAGAGAAGACTGGAACAGCTGGAACACAGAAGGGGAAAAAAACTGCGTATCGGCAGCGAAATGAGCTTGAGTGCTATGTAATTAATGGCATTTGAGAAATGACTCGAAAATCAAGTTTGACAACTGTGTTTTCACGGCCTGTCTCGAATAATAGGGGAGTCAAGACGATTTATGCTAAACAAAACAGCAAGTGTGGAGCATGTGTGTGTGTGTGTGTGTGTGTGTGTGTGTGTATAGTTAGCAGTGAACGGCAAATTAGACAGTGACTGAGATGCTGGTGAAAGGTAATCCTCGACTCCGTCCACTCCACTGATGAGTGGGTGTTTTAGATGTCGTCTGTAGAAGATTTCCTGTCACGTGGGTGGCTGTTATTGTCATTCCCTTGTCTCGCGGCTCTTTTTTTTTATTGTTAGCAGCAATGCTAATTTTACCTTGCTGCTTGAGACGCTAATCTCTGCTTTTCACACTCCGAGACGTTGCATCAGCCGTTTATATCAAATGTAACAGTTCTCATCTAGACTCGACACACGTCTCTCGGGCTAGACACGCAAACTACACACACAATGTTTTCAAAATACAGGCCTTGCCTCTCTTTATTTCTCACGTTCTTTCTCCGTCGCTTTCTCATTCCCAGGAGAGAGGCACACTCTGCCCGAACCTGTGTGCAGCCACTCATTTACATTTAAAGTGGCTGCTGAGGGCTCGCCGAGGCCTGTGCAGTCTAATTCCAGTCTGAGTGTGTCTCAGTGGCCTTCTGAGGCTGAGCTGAGTGTGTATGCAGTGGCCTGTCTAAGCTCTGATTGTATCGCTGTGGCTCTCCTAATTGCGCTGTAGAAACCCTTACAGTTTGATTAAAGTAATGCTGCAGATGGGGGGAAATCTCTTTGTCCAAACGTTTCTCTTTGATATCTCAGGAGATTTAATACTGATTCTCATGGGTGTTTCTTTGAGGTATCACCTTTCTCAAATTAGGCCTTGTTTATCAGTGTTAAAACAAATGTTTTTTGAGGTCAAATGATCTAAATATTTCCACCAAACTTATAAAAGTTTCACTGATTTTCAGCATACTCAAGCACATTCACAGAACAACTGATTTACATTAAGCCACGCCCACAAAACTCCATAAAAGGCAACGGTTATATCCTGAAGATGTCAGAAAACTTACATTGATAGCTTTACCTCTGACTGCTACAAAGTACTGACACTGGAGACTCCTTCCAATTTTTTATTCTGTTTATGTGAAGCGTCTGCAGTACGAATTCTTGTGAATGAGCGGTTACTATGGAAACAATAACGTATATTAACCTGTGACTTATAGAACATTAATCAAAACCTTGTGAACAACAATAGATGGATATTGTAGCTTTAGATTTAACGTCGTCCTCACAACGAGGTATGCCTGAACCTTTTTAAAAACAGGTTATTGAGTAAACTTTAGGTCCTTCAGGTTGACGTGCAATAGGACGCCATTTTATGCAATGTTCAGACCATTTGGTCTGATCGGGAGAAAAATAATCAGCATCTCTCAGGAAGGAGGGTTTATTTCACACTGGTGGTATGGCGCTAATTCATGGATCCTTCATTCGGTGGGATTTGATAATAATTCCAGGACGAGAGGTAAAGTATATCCGGATCATCATCCCAATTACGTTTATTGTTTTTGAAAGATGCTTTTATCGAAATCAACTTACAAGTAAGGCAGAATCCAATCCAGTTAAGAGCCTTACTCAAGAGCCCCAGATAGCAAATGAGTGATGGCCCAGTGCCAACCCACACCCAGACGGGGACTGGTGGTGATGAACTCATCTGAAAATGGCTGCCGCAGCATAGATGCAACTTTAGCAGATCAAGAGACTGTTTCCAAGGGCACCAGAATGGAGGGATAAAGTGAAACTGGTTTGCCCCTTCCCATGGCCTCCAGGTGGTGGACCCTGAAATTCAAGACACACCCCCAACCATACCTCATACCAAAATTAAAATGTCACATAAAACCCTGTGAAAGCATTAACCTCTGGGGTTTATGCTTCCTTGGTTTAGAAGTCCATAAAAATGTCCTCTTTTCACATAGATATGTAGAGTTTTATGTATTTTTCCCACACAGACAGGATGATGATGCTCACAAACCTGGTGCAGAATGAGCTGAAATATGACTGGGGTAGGGACTCGATAATAAAACATAGGATTGGATGAAAGCTGGGCCGCCTGTTTATGGTAGTCCTGCAAATCAATAAAAATGCAAAGCCTTTGCAGAGTGCTGGTATATGTCACGGAAAGGGGAGCGGAGGCGGACGCAAGTGCAGGTAAATGTTTATTTTCAGTGAAACGAATGAAACATAAATAGGAAACAAGACCGAGAAACAGCGAGGCCTGACAACAACAGGAACATGACACAAATAAAGGTGAACCAGCAAGAACTGCTGTACAATACGTGACCTAAATACCGGTGATAATTAGACAACAGCTTGATTCAAGTGCTTGTGCTTATGTGACATGCTGTGTGCAATGACATGCAATGGCTTATGGTTACGGTTATAGCCCAGTGCCATATTGGTGCTAAAATGACAGTGTACGGTCTAAACCAAATAACAAAAAAAGTTTCTACACCAAATAAATAAAGCACTGCAAAACACAAGCCCCTTCCTCACAAACATTTGACCCCTTCCTTTTCATAAATCAAAAAAATTCCCGTCCACATGAGCAGCGCTTGAGAAAACATCTCATCCACAAGAAAATGCAAAAAAAAAACCCAGCAATTTGAAAACACTCACATGATCACAATAGACCAGTGATGTGAAACAGCTCAAGAATAACACTAAGAGCTGTGTATTGAGCGCTAGAGGAGGTGAAATGCAGAAAAATACCAAAAGTGAAACATGACCCTCGTTATGAAGGATATGTGCAGACTGACGCTGAGGTGGAACTGCTGCTGAAGGTGACAAAGTGTTCGCCAGGGCCTTATCCAAAATCTCCATTCACACTCAGGTTTGTAGCGGTGGAGCTGTGGGTTCAGGAGCACAGCAGTATGTCACTGATCACATTCTGTGTCCTCCACACCAGGGTGTAATAATAAAGCCAAGTGAAATTCAACTGCATAGAAGTTATTAAATAAGGAATCTCAGATCACAAAGTAATGACCTGGTCAGCAGGCGTGATGAAGGAAGTCCTAACGCATTCATAACACAAAATTAAAAAAATTCTGACAGGTATGTGCAGGTTCACGCTGTGACGTCACCGTTGTCAAAAACGTACATTTTCATGTTGATTGGAGGCCATATACATGTGGTCGGGGCCCAAACTCGACCCTACTTGGTCCATAATTGTCTGCAATCTGGAGCCCAACAGTGGCTCTGGAGCAAGACTAGGATTTGACCTCAACCTTCACGTAACAAGCACAGAACCTTAACTCATTCACCACGCCCATGACCGATGCCGTGATTCGACCAGCCTCTCGGCTTTGTTGTTCTACGCCTAAAATCTTCCGTGTTTCTGCACAGAGCGTCAAGATCAGAGCAAGGACATGGTGGATACAGCCGATTCCTGATTTACGCTTGATTTGGCTGTTGTTGTTCCAAGCCTGACCCAGTTCATCAGCAATAAGTGCTCTCTCTCTCTCTCTCTCTCTCTCTCTCTCTGTCATCCTCTCTCACGCTCTCATCGGTACTCGTGTCCCTTTCCTCAACTCAGGTCAGGAAAAGTCAAGATGTTTGAAGGACTTTTGAATTTTTATTTATTTTATTTTTTTTTTGTAATCCGAATGGAGTGTTAATGACGTCAGTGACAAAATAAATGAGTAAACAAACTACCGATAAAAGTTACTGAGGACATGGAACATGGTGCTGTGTGGGTTTACAGATCATCAGACTTGTACTTTCAAATATAACTTATTGCAATCCTGGGACAAAAGATTGCATTGTAAGTACACGAGTGTGCCGCTGAATCTGTAAATGATGCCTCTAAAAGGCGAAATCGTTGTAACTAAATCTATCAGTTTTGCAGATTGACTTCAAATACGCATTAGCATTGCTTTTTGTCTGTTATGATGTATAATATAATGTTATTCATTATGCTATTAATATTACAAACTTGTTTCTGAGATGATGAAAGACAGTTCATGTTGTACATGTTTGCAAAAAATAACATTTCTGAGATATGCAATTGGAACACATATGCAACGTTGCCACATTATGAACAAGCAGGATCAGATGATGCTGTAGATTTTATACACACACACGGGTAGACAAATTACAAATTCATTAGCTACCCCACAAGGCACGAATAATCTCCAGTGTCCTTCCCAGGTCCACAGTTTTGTTGCCTGGACACATAATTGACTCAAATAATGTAATAATTACTCTGAATAGGAGAAGCCGATGTGTGTGGTGCAGCAGGGGGTGGGATTCAGAGCGCTATAGTTGCAGCATCAGGGTGCGTCACACCACTGTGTTTAAATCAATCCAAATGCAAAGATGTGTTTTGAGAAAGTGAATAGTGAGAGTAATAGTGTTTCTTCTTAAACAAGAGAAGAAAAAATGTTAGAGTCCACTAGACAACTATGAATAAAAATAAATAAAATCTAATATCCTGAACACGTAATTTTCCCATCGTGGGCGCCTGGACTGCTGATTTGTCCACACGTGCTACAGTATATTCTGTATTATAAAAACCATCAGTGGTGAGTGATTTGGGAATCCCGAGAGATAGAAACATCAGGAAAATACAGTGCAGTGGAAAATAAAGAGAGCACTAGAGAGAATACGGAAAATTAAAACCGAAGTATTCCCATAAACGTGACTTTTACTCTGATTATAGCTATGACTCCTGGTCAGGGTGAGTCTCTGCTGGTCTGCAGAATGTTGAGAAGTATGCCTCAAGCATATCGAGTTTCTGGCCAGTCAGAAGGTATAAGATGTGTTACGTTTTTTGGGACATAGCCTACCAGTGCATGCTGGTCAGTGACTCAAATCAACAACCACAGCACGCCATGTGAGCAAAAACAGTAAATAAAAGAAGTAGATGGCAGACAGGCGACCACGGCTGTAGAGCTTCTCAAAGGAGGACAAACTAACTGAGCTGTGGCAGAAGCACGAGTGCCTGTGCGTTGTCAATTTGAAGAACCATCACAACAAAATCTGAGCTCAGATTGCCTTGAGCCACCTGGGTGATTCCACCATCGAGGCGCCGTTTGTGTCTCGCTGATATTACATTTACAAATATGTGTGTAAAGTAAAGACAGAAGACATTTTAAAGACACGTAAAGTGTCCTTCGCAACAATCTATGTGCGCATTAATAACAATCCACAGCCATCGACAGCACTGCTGCCCGGCCCAGCCCACTAGAGCTACACTTCACCTTCACATACAATCATTAAAATACTGAGAAAATCCTGTTATATGTGCATTGAGGTGTGAATCCATCTAATTTAACATCTAATACTCAAAACATCATTTTTCACGAATCTTTCATTACACTAGTTTATTAAAAATGTACAATTGACTTTCACTCAACCCTGTTATGAACACATTCCACATGTTCATCATCGACTTTTCCTGAAGATCATGGGAAGAAGAAAAGTACACTCTCTCTCGTTCTGCTTTTCTTTATTTTCTGTCAAATTGTGATACTGGCTGACGAGCTCACTTAGAAAGTACAACCTTGATACTTATGTTATAGGCTGAAATAAATGAAGCAAATTAGTAAATATTCCATTAGCATGGATGCTAGATAACCAGATTTGTATTTGCTAATTGTATGCAAAAAAAAAAAAAAAAAACCCATCCTGTTACTTCCAAGGGCTAAATGTGGACTTGTGGAATCACTCCAGGGTGGAAATTAAAAAAAAGGCGTTGTTTGATGTTTTTATCTTGTCATAAGTTTTCATAAATTTTTATGCGTGCTTTAGGAAGGGGGACACGGAGGGGGTTGCGAGGTATAAATCAGGTGCAGGGCATTCAGGCTGTCCTGGTGATCCGTCTGAAAGAAACATATTGGCATGACAGCTTGACAACAGCGCCACTTTCACAACATCTTGGCCTCCCACACCTCGTTAATTGACTCTTCCCCTGTGCTCGATCCATTTCTCCGCACCACTGGTGGTGAAAAAACATTTACCTCTGAAGAGAGGCTTGACGCACGCCATAACCGTTAGTGAGCGATCATTCCAGTGCTAAAATGGCCGCTGTGACAGACGGCCCGCCCAGCACATCTGAAACCTGGACATGGGCTGATCCATCACCGAGAGACAGAGCGAGAGAAAGACAGAAAGGTTGATGCATGGTACACCTTGTCCATTTTTCCTCCATAATCAGAGAGGAATGACGACTTCAGGAGCACGCAGATGCACCTATTAGCACTGAATGTGACTTCACCTGCCCGATTTTATAAATTAGAAATGCATTAAATCCTTTGTACTGCAGGGCATTTGAAGGCAGGTTTGCGCTCGCAACAGACACAATTACGACATAAATTCAGCCATTAGAGGCTCCGCTGTGACACTCCTCATTTCTGCGGGAGAAAAAAAAATAAGGTACATAAATTTGAGCAGCGACCGATTTCTCCTTTCGAAGAAAGGGAACAATCAGGCGCCCACCAATCGCTCTCCTGAATTTCAATGTTGGCTCGAGCAGGCTTTGATAAAGCTGAGAGATGGAATCAAAGCAGGAAGCCGTCTGCTGCTCCGAGTCAACAAATGAATATGGTACAGAGAGAGAGAGAGATGGCGAGAGAGAGAGAGAGAGAGAAAGGGAGAGAGATATGATGGCAATGATGATAAGGAATGAAGACGGAGATAGAGAGAGCGAGAGAGACGGAGATGAAAGCAGAGGTGGGGGATAAAAGAAAGGGCGAGCTGAAGAGATGGAGAGACAGATGAGAGGAAATGGAAACAAAAGCAAGGCGAGTTCAAAAAAAAAAAAGATCCCTAATGCACACCAATGGAGAAGCAGATTCTTAGCAAAAATGGTTGTCTTAAGGTTTCTTGTTCCTGTTTAAAGTCGAGCGTGCAAGGTTAGTGGCCTATTAAAGCCATGTACCACCCAGATGTACATAAAAGTAAGTGTGTGTGTGTGTGTGTGTCCACTCTCATTTCCCCAGCACACTAACGGTTGTCACAATCGCTTTTCTCCCCCACAATACTAAACCGCTTTGAGATCTATTTCACGCACCATACGGCAGAATTATTTATTCCCCTTTTCCATTTCCTTTCATATCTTGGGCTGTGATCGATATCTGATTGGTCCACCTGAGAGGGGGTGCTCAGGACACAGCGTCTGATAGGTTTAAATATCGCCTGGCAACCTTCATGATGGCTCATAACTGCCCTGCATTGTGTCCTGTATCATTTCAAATAAATACTCCAGACTCTTAAGATGATCGTTTTTAGCCCATTCACAGAATAAACACACACACACACACACAGAGCAAAGACTCACACTCACACCCTGAATCCATTAACAGGTTCTGTAATACTGGGGATAAATTCATGTGGGATAAGAGTGGAGAGCCGCACCAATCTTTCACACCGATTTAAGCTTTTTTACCCCCATTCTTTTCTAGACTTTAATCCATGCTTTGTGCTTCCACCATTTATCCCTACCATAGTTACGAAGGATCAGACTTTTATATTCATGTTAAAAAAGGACAGTGTCACAGCACACCCAATTATTTTCTTATTATTTTCAGTCTTAGTCTGGGTCCCTTTACTTGATCTTGGTTTGAGTTTCATTGCTCTGAGTCTTGATCCTGGTCTCTTTAATCAAAGTCTTACTCTATCAGTACTCCGACTTTTGGTCTGGGTCTGATTACTCTGGGTCATGATCTTGGTCTTATTACTCATTACAAGTCTTGGTCTATATTTCAGTCCTATGAGTCTTAGTCTTGGTTTTGGTCCCATTCCTCTGGGTCTAGGCCTTGGTTTGGGACTCAGTACTCAAATAATATTTGGTCAGGGGCTGGTTACTTTGACTTTCGTTCCATTATTCTGAGTCTTGATCTTTGTCTAGGTCGCATTACTCTTAGTCTTGGTTTAGGTCCCATTCCTCTGGGTCCTGGCCTTGGCCTCTCATTACTCAGAATCTTGGTTGGTGTTTCATTACGTATTTAGTGAATTTTGGTTTGGGTATCATTAACGAGTCATTGTTTTGGTCCCATTTTTCTTAGGTCTTGACCTTGGTTCAAGTCTCATAACCTAAGCATTGGTTTGGATCTCATTACTCTGATATTCGGTTTGGGTCTGATTACTCTCACTCTTGGTCTTGGCATGGGTTCACTTATTCTGAATCTTGGTCCAAGTTTCAATGCCATGAGTCTTAGTCCAGGTCCTAATACTCTGAATCTGGATCTTGGGCTTATTGCTCTTAATCTTGGTTTAGGTCCTATTACTCTGGGTCTTAACCTTGGTCGGGGTCTCTTTACTCAGAATCCTGTTCTGGATTTCATTTTGGTCTGTGTGTTATTATACTTAGTCTAAGTGTCTAAGTATTCTGTCTTTGTTTTAAGCCATTACTCTAGATCCAGACCTTGTGCTGGGTCTCATTAACCTAAGTCTTGGCTTCAGCCTCATTACTCTGATATTTGCTCTGGATCTGATGAAGCTGATGGTCCTCTGTATTTGATATCTGTGTAAGTCTGTCTGTGTCTCAGTACTCTAACTCTTGGTTTGGGTTTCTCTAATCTGAGTCTTGGTCTGGGTCTCATTACTCTGTGTCTTGTCCTGAGTCGGCTTACTTTTAGTCTTGCTCTGGGCCCTATTACTCCGGCCTTGATTATGGCCTTGGTCAATTAGTATGAGTATTGACTGGGTGCCATTACTTCAAGTCCAGATTTTGGTCGCATTACTCATGCTGTACTTCTGGGTCTCATTACTCTTGGTCTGTCTTTCAGGGTTGCAGATATAATGCACTACCTGCAGCCAGTGCAGTGAAGCATGTTTAAAAATGGGATTAGCCAAAGATACACAAGCTTTTAGAGCTCACTGCACTGGACCGAGTAAGTGTGTGCATGCGTGTGTGTGGTGTGTGTGTGTGTGTGTGTGTGAGAGCGAGAGAGAGAAAGACTCATAATACATCTGGCAGTGTGCCATAACTCATGGGCATCCAGCCAGCAGAAGATCCTCTCTAGGGCTATCTCACACACCATACACACAAAACGACAATTAATACACACAGAAGCATACGCACATTCTACCACAATCATGCATGGGCACATCTTTCACGTACACACACCCACACACACCATACACACGTTCCCCACTGAGTACACACCGACAGCGGAAGCTCCACCTGCCAATGTAGTAGCAAATTATCCTCTAGACTCGCACTACGGCTGATCTCCTTCAGGAGACCCAATTAACAAAGATTCAAATCATCTGTCTCTCTCTCTCTCGCTCTCTATCTATCTTTCTATCTATCCATGTTTCCACTTTTGCCCTCTCTAATTTAAACAGCGCTTAAGCGGCATGCACCGTCATTCTTTCAAACCTTCACAGAGAGATTTGTAATCAGAGCTCTTTGAAGATCAGCAATCCTGTTTCACAGCGACTGCATTCATCACGATATCAAAGGCAAAAACAAGGGAAAAAAATATTTGCACAACAACACTTTCCCCTGCAAGACCCACAAACGCCAGTTTCAAATATACAAATATGATCAAATTAAAAACAAGCAAATTCCACCTTGAACCTGAGTGAATTCTGTCCTGTTGTGTCCTGTAAACTGTGTCCTGTAAACTGTGTCCTGTAAACTGTGTCCTGTATTCGATCTAATAAACTTCACTCGACGAACTGAGAAACATTTGCGTATTTAAACCTTTCGATACCTTACAAAATCAAATTTTCCTTCTGACATCAGACCTTAAAACAGACATCGAATTTCTTTTGGCATGGTCTATTACTTTCTGAACAGCGATGACAGTGAGATAAAAAAAAACAAAGGAATATTTTTCGTTTTGCAGAACATCTCAGTGTACAGAGCCAACTGGGAGAACAGGAACCAACCAACCCTCAGTAGTGAGCAAAAAAGCAAAAAATCTCAGTGACATAAAAAAATCAGCTGAAACATGTTTGAAATTTGATGCTTAATTTTTATACTGGAGCCACGAGGCTAATGGAGCTAACAAGAAACTGAGGTCTATAAACATGAAGACAGCTCTATCCTGTAGCTGAACGTTGAGGGTGGCCATCTTGGCAAACTTTACCTTGGTGCAATTTGGTATCTTGATCTCTACCTTGACCAGATTTCTATATTTTCATGATTTTTTTTTCTCACTTCTAAGTGTGCTAGAAATTCCAAAATCTCTTTGTGGAAAGTATTCCCCTGATAGATTCTTAATCGTTTCTCCTGAAATTCAGATCTATCGACATAAAAAAATATATATTTCACAGAGACAGCTTGAGAGTAGCCAAGCTCATTTCTGATGTTTGATTTCAGGAAGTGAGTTAGGGGACCAGCTGCAACTTGCAGACTCCAGACGCAATGAGACACAGCGGGAGGGCGGCCATTTTGGTTTGGAGGTGAGAATGAGATTCACACGCTCGCTGGAGCTCCATTCCGAATGCACTTCATCGACAAAAAAAAAAAAACATGTACATGTCCGCAAAGTATACATCTGATTCATCACATACAGTGCGTCACATATTGATTAATATTTGAAATGTTGTAGATATGTATGTGCTGGTCGATGCAGCCAAAATTAAACAGACTTGAAAAACATGGAGGGGAAAAAAGGATTTGTGACTCTAAACACACTATGTAGCTACGAGAGTGTGTGTCTCATCCAGGGCGCTGAGTTGCTGGTTGCTGAGACTTGGCTGCTAGTAGACGAGTTAGTAAGTGAATACACCTTCCACGTCATGTAGCTTGTTGATTCCTGGAGGTTCGCTTCTCCTGTAGATGGATATAGACAACAGTAACAACATTGATCATTCCCTGAAATGGCTTTACCGAAGCTCTGGGAATTTTCACTATTAGATAGTAGCCAACCACAAGTGCTCCTGCTGTAAAATGAATACAGCCTCGTCGAAAGCCGTCATGGATCCTCTTGAGCAAGACAGGCTAGTCGTCATGCATTGGGGTTGGAGAGAGGAACAGACAAAGCGAAAGAGAAAAACCGGGAAGCTGAGCGCAAGGTCACCTCATTACAGCCCATTTGTTCCAGCTGTCATTAGGAATCACACAGAGCGTCACTCATCCCTGGAACGAGAGAGCAGGAACGAGAGAGACACACAGGGCTAGTCGAAGATGTCACCCATCATATCAGTGCCAAAGCTCACACTCTTAAATGCATTACTGTATCACTCCATTATGACCTTGTGTCTCACAAAACACACTCAGACTCGCTCTCCATACCTTCCCATCCCTCCCTTTCCTCCCGTCTCTCCCTCCTGTCCACTCGTTCCTCTTCACTAAGGAGGAAGGGAATCTTTAATAAGACGTTATCATGTGGGACGAGGAGATAAGCGTGGGCTCTGGATGGCTAATCATTAGCAGCAGCGGCGGCAGCGGTAGCGCCGTTTCAAAATGGCCGCCCTGCAGCTAGGTTTTCCATTTTGTTTCTCGAGAGAGATAAAGAAACCCCGCTGCGAGGCACAATGTCATTCATGCGATGAAAACCACTGGCTTTATTGATGAAGAAGCCCCCACTGAACACACACACACACACTCCCATTTCTGGGAATGTGTTTGAATTGCTGCTGGAGTGGAGGAAAAGCGGATTCCCGGCACGGTGGAAAAAGCAGATAAAGAGGTCTAAATGTTGGATTTGAACTGTGTCAGGAACGTAGCAAAGCCAAGGAGAAAAAAAGAAATGACATTCAGTCTAAGGTGATAGTGTGTGTGTGTGTGTGTGCTAAGTAAATGAGCTTCTACATTCTGAACTGACAGGAGCTAAATGGACAAATATGGCTGAACGTGAGCACCATAAAATTTTAGACTGACTTTTGCATGAACAGAGTCTGAACAAACTGTACCTTTTGGCTTGGTAAGAACAAACAGATACTGTACATTTACTCCACAGCGCTGTTGAGTTCTGGACTGTGATTGGTCAGAAGGTGTTGATTCATTTTCTCGAACAGCAGCTCTGACAGTTGTGCAGGTTTATATTAATGCACTTGTTCTGATACGTTACCGTCTCTATAGTAACAGCTCGTTCACAGGAACTTGTACAGCGGACGCTGCACATAAACAGCTTTAAAAACATCTGATCTTTGATATCCGCATGATTTTATGCATTGTGCTACTGACACGTGTTTGGTTGATTGGATGATTGCATGAATGAGCAGGAGTACAGGTGCTCATAATAATATCCATAATATAACGAACTACAACCCCAGATGCATCATCCATTCCATCTAGTTCCCTTCCCTGGACTTCTAGTCAAAACCATCTGTTCCCAATCAGCGCACTTTCCACAAATAACCAAGACTTTGAGTGAATCTTTGTGAAGTCTCGCTCCACTCCTTGCCTCTGTTTAGCTTATTAAGCTCTGATATGTTCTTTGCCTTTGCATCGACTTTTATTTTGGTTTTCCCCTTTTCCTTTTTTCCCATTTTCCATGCGGTTGATAAATCCCTGAAAGAATTTCTGAACCTCACACGAATCTTTCTACAAGGTAAGATTTGTGACCGAGCAAAAACAGGGATACGATGAAAGAACTTCAAGGTTTCAGAAAGGTTTTTATAATACATGGAATATTTTTAAGAAACGTTCGTTTATTTTTGGCGAGCACTTTATCCACTGGGAGTGGATGGGGTGCCATTACATTTGAACAGCCCCCACCCCTCTCTGTGACCCTTCAGCTTCTCCAAAATATATATTTAACCAAAAAAAAAAGCACATATATATCCAACATAACCAGCTCTTAACAGATTTGTCCGTAACCAGCCGACATCTTGGACCTATTTGGACATGGTTAATTTCTCTAGCTGACGTCCTTAATAAAATATTCGGACGTCTTCACCGTGATAAAACTCGGATTAACGCTCGGTTTATTTTCCTACAAACTGGGATGTTTTGCCTCACGTGGTGATATGATCATATTACTGGCTCATGAATTTATTTATAGAGATCTACAATGATAATATTAGAGCATATGTGAATATAAAGCAGGGATTTATTCCAGCTGTGGCTGTCATTAGACTCGATGAAGCCTCACTTTATATTCACATATGCGACAGCTAATTTAATCAGTGTGTGTATGATTGCACAAGCTTTCCTTTTTCATCGAACAGGCTTTCGGTGAAGATACGAGGTACAACATTTAATTGTCAGAACCCGTAGCGGCTTTTTAATTTTTTTTATTTATTTCCTTATTTATTTTTTGCCTGGAGTGTTTAAATTCTCTGGATACACGCTGAAAATGTATAAATCAGTAGAAAAAAAATGATTACAAATTGTTGCATCATAAAGCAGCCGCCAAAACATTTTCCAACACAAGAAGCCACATCTGATCATAAAATGGCAGCTGTCTATCCAAATGGAGCTGAAAATTCATACCCTGCTTGCGTTCATGGGGGGAAAAAAACAGTAAGTGTTCTTCAGAGTGGAAATTTTCTCAAGGGAGGAGGACGGACTGAAGTAAAATTACATAGCAGCACCTGGTAAAATAACAGATAAAGTAACCCGGGCTTCACATTTGAAACTAATGGTGGCCAAATAAGCCTAAAGCCCGACACAAAAGGCTGATTTTCTCACCGTAATCAAACTCAAATGTTGCTTACACAACCACGCTGCTGTGCTCTTTACAGCCGTGAAGTACATGCTTTTTGTCACCATGGGCTTATTCCTGGTATAATAACCAATAATAACTATAATTATCGTCTAAACTGCCACGCAGGGATATGTAGGGCATGTTGTACTCATGATAATTTTATGTCTCGAGTTCTGATGGAAATACAAATCAAATCAAGTCTAAAATCATTCAGTTGTTCTCCTAATAAAGCCTCTTATCATAAAAATCGGAAGATAGGACGTATAGAATGTGCGTGCCACGAATTCTGTGGAACAGTCCTGTTATGTATACTCAGTGTGTATATTTTTAATACAGTTTTATTTATGGTTCTTGTAGACCTGCTCTTGCATAACACAGTCTCAGATATCGAAGCTAATATGACCGTAGTGTGAGTTTTTACCTCGATTAGCTAGATTATTTTAAGCAAGCTAACCAGCTAGTCTTATTGTGTGGCTAAACTTCTCGAAACGGCTAGCCCTTCAAATAATTTTGAAAGATCTTACAAAACCAGAAGTGAGGATTTAATATTGAAATTCTTCTGTATTCAGACTTCGGCTGTAACTCTCAAGCTATGTGAGAGTTACGAAAAATGGGGTGGAGTTTAAGTAAAAGAGGGGCGTGTCTCAGCTACGCATGATTCTTAACCTAGGCGCATGTTTCTTGCATGATTTTGGCTCGAGTGAAGGGCAGTATTAAGTCTAGCACCACCACAATATGTCACGATTAAATTCATGTTTTGCGTATTGCGTTAATACGCTCAAAACACGCCATTCGAAGTCAATATTAAATACATAAAGTGAAAACAGTAGGACGCTATTCATTAATTAATAATATCGTTCCTGTAAAGTTTGTACAGAAGGCATCAGAGGAGACACCCCTTAATCCGAGACATCACTTATGAATTCATTATGAAAAATGAAAATTATGAATTCATTTGAAGCGAGCTGTACGTGTAGGAGATGAGTGCTCAGTCAGCTTATCATTCAAACCGTGGGCATGTTTTCATATTATGATTTCACGACTTCTATTCAACATCTCATGGCTTCATTAAGTGTGCATGAATAACTGCCGGAGCACAATATATATATAAAAATAATAATAATAAAATGCAAAATAATAGCATGTGCTGGATCAAGTGCTATTTTAAGCCATATTGTTAATGTGATAATTACACCCAGGACTATTCATGCAGCAGTGTATTGGCGTTTTACTCGACTCTTATTAGATTCATTTCAATGTTCGTCATCTCCTCATTCATAAAATCATCCTATTAGTCTGTTTTTAAATTGTCTCTTGCTTTTATCATTACATCATATTACATTTGACAGCAAGGAATAAACAAAAAACACACTTCTTCAGTCTGAAAGTTTTTTTTGGGAACAGTGACTGCATGCACAATTTAATACAGCCGGTGAGCAAGTATTAAATTTGCAGAAGTCAGTTTCCACCAGATAAAGCCAAAATTATACCAGTTACTAAGTCTTAATAATGAAAAATTTTATCTAAATTATTCATGCCTCTTCAGTTAGAACACTGATTGTGAAGAGGCAGGAATACACACCAGGTCGCGGTGCATATTCTGCTAAAATAATCAAAAATTTGCTCAAAATTATGACTTATTATTGGTGCTGTAAGGTGGCTTTATTAGCGAGTCACCTCACGTTAAACAGAACCTTTGAAAAGGTTTTCATTCACATTTACCTCATTAACATAACACACATTCACCTCAACACTCTTTTATTCATTTATTCCTATCAGGTTTTGAAAAGTTTTCCAACCCATCCCTCCGCCTTTCGTCTGTGTTATTCTTGACTTTCCACTTCAGTTTATTCTTCCGGGGGTTTGTTTGAGATCTGAAAACATTTAGTGCATGCATAAATGCAGAAATGTACATATCGTTTCCTCCCCAAATTTGCACTTGATGTAATTCACGCAACACGCCCACTATTTTCACACACAATTTATTTTGGATTCTAGTGAATCAGAGCTTCAATGTCTTATTACATTTCCAGGATTCTATACAGTAT
This sequence comes from Pangasius sanitwongsei, assembly GCA_037576675.1. Taxonomy (NCBI): domain Eukaryota; kingdom Metazoa; phylum Chordata; class Actinopteri; order Siluriformes; family Pangasiidae; genus Pangasius; species Pangasius sanitwongsei. The sequence continues at coordinate 2,153,780 of CM075006.1, forward strand.
CTCTTCATGTTGTCAGAGTCCTGTTTTTTTTTATTCCAGATCTATTCAAGTGCACTTTATCACAGAGGACAGGAGGCAACAGGAGTGCTTTTTGGCACTAGTTATGTTTTATGATAACTTGGTGTGTCAGAGCCCTAATAATTCTGCCCCGAGAGACAATTATTACCATACAGCTGTAGAAACTGCAAATAGATGGAAAATTGCTGGTTCATTAGAGACGAGCGAAGTGGAAGTGAGGTAAGGGACATCGAGTGTGCAAGGACAAAGTGTTTAGGGGACAAATTTGAGAAACTTTGCACACTAAAGAGTTTTTAACCCTCTGTCATTCATCCATTAGAGAAAGAAAGAGAGAGAGAGAGAGAGAGATGGAGGATGAAACAGAATTTGTAAAAAGAACAAAACGAGAAAAGAGGACGACTAATGCAATCAGGTACAAACAGTTCAGTGAGAAAAGGACACGATGTCCCTGACATGAGGGAAATCTAGCTAATGAATTATTATCGTACATTATTATCGTAAAATCTTGTTTTGAGTTCTGCGTTCTGATTGGTCAGAAGGTGTTGCTTAGTTTTCTAGAGCAGCAGCTCTGACAGTAGTGCCATCGCAAATCATATGTTTATATTAATCCATTCATTCTAATACGTTATCGTTTCTATAGTAACAGCTTGAGACTTGATACTCAGTAAACTGATTATAAAAACAACGATAAAATGCTTTGTCGTTGCTATGGTGACGTTTTCTGTAAGCTGTTTATTTAACATTTATGGAAGGAGTCTCCAGTGTCAGAGGTAAAGCTGTAACTTTCTGTTTTCCGACGTCTTCAGGACAGAGGAGTTTACGCTTTTTTTGCAGTTTCTCGGTAACATGACAACCTGTGGCTTTTATTGACTTTTTAACTTCAAGAGAGAGAGAAAAGCGAGGCTGAATGTAACTGTTAATGGATAAAAAGTGTGTAGTGTTGTTTTTTTAATAAATAATTGTTAGAGTTGGCAAATGACTGTGGTAAAAGAGGAATAAAACACAGCATTATTCATAACTTGTTATACAACAGGAATAACTTTTAGCTACGAGTTATGATAGCTTTTTTTATTATACTTTAACTTTTTAAGTTAACCTCTGGGAAATGGAACCTAGGGGCGGGGCCTAATGGGACGGAGTAATGCTGAACTGTTTACGCAAGAAAGAAATGTGATTCCGGTTACACCGTTATTGGAAAATAATGTACTTCAGGTGGCAACAGTAACTCCAGTTGAAAACCTAGGGGGCGTGGTCTAATGGGGCGGAGTCATACCAAACCATGCAACAAAAGAAAGTTTAGCAAAACTAAACTAACGAAGCAAACGCCAGACAGCAAACATGTCTCAGCTGAACGACTGCATGTGGAGTGGATGAAAGTGTTACGTTGTGTTCATCTGATTTGTCGTCAGACTCTTCCTTTAAGAAACGAGCGAACAGCAGAAAGATGAAGAGAGATGAAGAGCGCGAGAGAGAGAAACAGCGTGAAAAGATAAAACGGATCTCATCTTGCAAAGACAACCACAGTGTACCAGTGTGTGTGTGTGTGTGTGTGTGTGTGTGTGTGTGTGTGTGTGTGTGTGCGAGCGAATGGTGAGGAAAAGGCAATTCGTCGCCTGTTTACACCTCCAGGTGATAATGCGACACCTCCTCAGCCGAAGCGGCGGACAGAGAGATGGAGCGAGAGAGAGAGAGAGAGAGAGCGATAGAGAGAGAGAGAGAGCAATAGAGACAGAGAGCGATAGAGAGAGAGAGAGAGAGAGAGACGAGCGACGTGTCCCCGGTGTGTGTCGACTGGAACACAGAGGTGTTGTGAAAAATACCCAGAAGGCCATGGGACTCTGTAGGAAAGTAATTAGAGCAGCAGAGGTACATGTTTTCGGTATTGTCATACACTTGAACACACACTTTCCCTGCAGCACACACACACACACACACACACACACACACACACACAGAGCTTTTGCAGTTAACATTGCAGGTTAATGATGTGTTAAGTGCTTTCTCTGGCTCTGGTTATTAACACACTTTAATTACAGTGCTGTTAAACTGTTAAAATTTGGAGGTGAGAGACGCAGCACAAACAGACGTGTGGCGAAAAAAATAAATGCAATCTGTGATATTCAACACTTTTTTTTTTTACACAAAATACTGCAGGCTTACATCTGTTACGTTAATGTGGCGTAAAATATTAGAAATGCTGCAGCTACAGTGCAGAGTTTGGATTTAAATAACGACCAAAATGATACTGTTCAGAGAGGAGCTGAATTTGGGGCGTGGCCTAATATTCTAATGAGCATGTGTGATTGACAGCTGTCTGTCCAAAACATCCCGCCTGAAACCTGCTTTAACGTCATCAGGGAGCTCCAACATGACTGACGTTCCCATTTTCCTTAGCTTTTTATAACGGGACGGTCTTCAGGGCAGAGGAGGTCACGCTTTGGGGTTTCTCTGTAACATGACAAGCTGCGTGTGTGTGTTTTTATTTTTAATCTCGTTAACTTCAAGAGAAAGAAAAAGAGAGCTAGCTCTATCAGTCAGTTTGTCACTCTATTCCTACCTTGATAGCTAGAATTAATTAGTTAGCTAGTGCTATTACTTAATTTGGTCTTCAAAATAAGCACAGATTCTAGTTATAAAGTTTTGTCATTATCTAAATTAAGAAGTTAACACGACATGCACACGGCACTAGAAGTCCTTTTATAAAATGGTTTATTTCAGTTTAGTCTTAACCTGATAGTTAGCATTTATTTGTTATTTCTATTATTCAGTTTAGTCCTAACCTGATTGCTAGTATTAGTTAGTTAGTTAGTCTGTTAGTTAGTTAGTTAGTTAGTTAGCTGTATTACTCAGTTTAGCCTTAACCTGATTGCTAGTATCAGTTAGTTAGTTAGTTAGTTAGTTATATTACTCAGTTTAGTCTTAATCTGATTGCTAGTATTGGTTGGTTAGTTAGTTAGTTAGCTGTATTACTCAGTTTAGTCTTAACCTGATTGCTAGTATCAGTTAGTTAGTTAGTTAGTTATTTAGTTAGTTCGTTAGTTAGTTAGTTAGTTCTATTACTCAGTTAAGTATTAACTTGATTGCTAGTATTAGTTAGTTAGTTAGTTCATTCGTTAGCTAGCTAGCTAGCTCTATTACTTAGATTGGTCTTAACTCGATAGCTAGCATTAGTTAGTTAGCTAGCTAGCCCTATTTCTTAGTTTGATTTTAACCTGATAGTTAGCATTAGTTAGTTAATTAGTTAGCTTTTTTAGTTAATTAGTTAGCTTTTTGGTCTTCACAATACAGACAGACAGTAGATAAACAGTGCAGTTGTGTTATTTTCTCCGTTGAGAAGCTAACGTCACACACACATTGTTCTAGATGGACTTTTAGAAAGTGGTTTATCTCAGGTCTGAAATCTGATTGGCTGAGCCGCGTTTGGAAGCCACTGTAAAATCCTTTACATTAATGTTCCAGGTTTTAAACCAGTACAACTGGTACACTATTAGTTACAGTTTGATGTGTTGCATTAATAATAAATTAAATCATTGTTCATAAGAAATAATTAACATCTAATCACTAATAAATCATTAAATAATGTTTACTGATTTTTATCATATCGAATTTTATCACTGGTTTCATCACATATGATTTTGCAATAACATTAAACTGTGTACATATATATATATATATATATAGTGTATGTGTGGTGTAAGTGGGATAATCCACGGCTAGGTGTGTGATTTTAATGCGGCGTGGAGGTAAAGAATCACCCGAGGTGACGCGGAGTGCATTAAAATGGTGTGACGCACGCCTAGCCGTGGACTACCCCGCTTATACCACGGTCTCCTGCCAGCAGCGACGAGTTAAAGCTGATGTCTGCAGCGTAAAACTGGACTGAAAAGATAAAACTAACAGTTCATTTTCATTAGTCATTTTTTATATATGGGTCGTTAGATCTAGAATTCTGCCTGCTCTAAATCATACACAGAGATACAGTAGTGCCATGAGATTACATTTGTTTGAATGAATTATAATAAATAGTTATTAGAGAGATAGTGTGTGTGTGTGTGTGAGAATTACCTGAAGCTGTGTGTGTAACTACTGAATGCAGCTGTAACTGTATGTTTGTTACTATGGTTACAGTTGTTTAATTAATTTAGAACAGTGATTAAACTGACTGGAACTACCTGTGTATTCAACACACACCCTCCAGCCAATCAGAGTCGAGTATCCGTAGAGCAGGGGTTAAATAAATATATATATATATATATATTTGGATTGAACAGTTTATCACCTGTGGATTCTGAAGCTTCAGTTCTTTCAGGGATAATGGCTAAAGGAACAGGGAGGGTGTCATACTGCAACGCCCCAGTGCATGCTGGGTAGGTGACCTGTGACAGGGCGCCGTATCGATTAAAAAAGCCAGTTCCAGACGAATAGCAGAGGAGAGAGATATTCCTCTCAGGGCTGATCCATAATTCATCTCTCTTTCTCCCTTCCTTTCCTCTCATCTCTCTCTTTCTCTCTCTCTCAGTTCCTTTCCTCTCATCTCTCTCTTTCTCTTTCTCTCTCTCTCCCTTCCTTTCCTCTCATCTCTCTCTATCTCAGTTCCTTTCCTCTCGTCTCATCTCTCTCTCTCTTCAATCGCCTCTTTTTCCTGAAGGTGAAGTGTGGCTCAGGAGGGACGTTCTGACCTCCGTTTCAGGGCGAGAAGAAAAAGGACAGATTGAGGACCTGCCTCAGACCTGACACTAGGACGGGATCCATCTAATTTTTGATTAAAAAAAAAAGGCGTGGCCCACTATAGAGGGATCTGCCCATACGGTGCATCCCAAAATGGCCTCACAGAAAATACACAAAATACAGAAAATACGGAAGAAAACTAGGAATAACTAGGACTTTCATTTACGGAAAAATCACAGCCATTTCACATGTGATCATGTGAGTAATATTTAAGCAAAGAGTGAGAAAAGGAATGAATGCTGTAGAGGATATAACCCCATGCCCTGCATATGACAAATGCACATGTGAAAATGACCAAAGAGTGTAAAAAAAAACACATGAAAATAAAAGATCAAGAAGCAATGTTCAATGTTCAATCAAGATTAAAATAATATAATCGGATGTGAAAAATAAATCATAATCAGAATCATAAAAAAATTATGAAAAATGTATCGTGACAATTTATCATGTGAAATGAATCATGTGAAAAATGAATCGTAAAAAAATCACATGAAAATCAATGCATCATCTGAAAATAAATGAATCATATGACAATTTATGATTCATAAAACAATTAGTGAGTCATGTGAAAATAAACGAATCGTGTGAAAATAAATTAACTATATGAAAATAAATGAATGATGAAAATGAATGAATCATGTGAAACTGAATCGATCAAAATCAAAATAAAATAATTGCATGTGAAAAATAAATCATGAGAATTATTGAATCATGTTAAAATAAATGAATCATCTTAAAAAAAAAAACGAATAATGTGAACGTAAAGGAATCATATGACAATTCTTGAATCGTGAAACAATTTGTGAACTGTTTTAAAATAAATGAATCATATGAAGATTCATGAATCATGAAGCAGTTATTGAATCATGTGAAAATAAACGAATCGTGAAAATAAATTAACTATATGAAAATAAATGAATCATGAAAGAGAATGAATCATATGCACAAAAAAAAAATCACATGAAAAGAAATGAATCATTAAAAAGATTCATGAATAAAAGTGGAAATAAAGGAACTGTGAAAAGAAAATCACTCGAGAATAAAAACATGCACTTCATGTGGAATTCGTGCGAAATCTACACTTGTGCGAATGATACGTGCGACGTGAAGTGTGTAAAATCCACCCGTGTAAATTTGTGACTTTTCTGTAAGACTGTGTGAGCTGGTAGAGGAGCCTGAGTGACAGTGATGAAGACAGAGAAGCCAATTTAGCATCCCTATCCCTCCTGTGTCAATGCCACGGCTTTAGCTGTCAATCAAACGTCAAATCCCGCCCACGGCAGCCTGGACTGAAGTGTGGATCGATCGTGTGCGGTGCAGTAAGGACAGTAACGTGTCTCTGCTCGCAAAAAAAAAAGCAAAACACCAACAATACACACAATGCTATCTTCTATCTATCTTCTATCCATCATAGCCATTTAGCCGTTTGTGCGGATAAAAAAGGGCAAGCGCTGTTATCATTTATCCTTTATCAGATTATTTCAGAGGCATTACTGCTGTTTGATACCAGCAGTATCTGATATTTCAGCCTCTCCGGACATCTCCAGACGGCTACGATGGATTAGCGCCATCAGAGCCAGGCTACGTTCAGCTTCCCTCTCCACATAGCTGCTCGCTTCTTTACGCACCAGGAAGATCCTTTTCATTAGGTTTGATTAAAAAAAAATACAAATTAATAACAAATTAACCGAACAGAACAGAAGAGGATGTGTACCTAGCCTGCTAGCATGTATTAGCTAGTTAGCCAGCTAATCTTTTAAGCTAATTTAAGGTGAGACACTACAGTTAAATTGAGTTATTTCTTTAAACAACAGATATCACAATTCTTCTTCACCAGCTGATTGCTGATATTCATACAAGTATTTATTTATTTTTTCCCGTATTTGTGAGTTTTTTCAAAAAAATCGACATTTGTTTATGCAAATGAGGCTTTGTCTAATTCTCACCAAAAACGGTGAGGTTCGAATGAAAATGTTTATTTCACCGAGGAGACGCTCTCCTGTTCTTCCTTTCCTGATTAATCAGTTAAACACAATGAACTTTTATTATATAGCTATAAATAATTTTGAGATTTTGAGAAACAGTTTTTAAAAAAATAGTGTGGTTTAATGTGTCTCCACTCAAGCTAGTGTGCTTTAATTGATGTGTATATCATAATGACACAATAAATATAAATATAAATATAAATATAAATATAAATATATTTCTGGTCTGTTTTCTCTGCTAAGCTATGTAGGTTTTTATACTAATTATGTTATGTAAAGTTTTACGTATGAGTGAGTGTGAGAGCATCTAAAGTGTGTGTGTGTGTGCGTGTGTGTGTGTGTAAGAGAGCATGTGACTTTAAAGCCATCTCATAAAACAAACGTGTAGTAGCTAACATTAGCATCAAAGGTATATTTTTGTTTACATTCGGAGTTATCGGTTATCGGCTTACATCAAACACCGAGTGAACTGTAATCGAAGGGATGGCACGCAGTGCCGCTGAATTCTGCATTCTGATTGGTCAGAATAAGAAAAGCTGCGTTTTTGCCTTATTAACTTCACAAGAGAGAGAAAAAAAAAGAGGCTGGCGAGGGAACGGCCGCTTATAGCTGCTATAACGTAAGTGAGAGCAGGAAGTAACCCATTTCACAGAACATTGAATGTAGCTATAAATGGATAAAAAGCATAACGTGTTGCTCTTTAGTAAGTATAAATGGTTGGCATGCTGCTGTTGTATAAGAGGAATAAAACACTTCAGGATGTGCAGTTAGAGGAACATAATAAACCTTCAGGGTGACAGCAGTGACTTTCCCAACACACATCACTGATTATTTTCCTCTAACAGCACGACATGCGGTGTTTTATTTCCTTCCATTCCTTCCATTCCTTCCATTCTACATTACAGCTGCAATAAAGCAGTTTCAGCAGTTTGGGAAATCAGTCGAGATAAACTCTAACATGACTGTGGGCTGATGTGAAGAACTCTGGACCCAGAGCTGTGATTTAATATCGTCAAATAAAATGCGCTGTTGCTTTGTTTAAATGCAGCAGCGCATCTCTCTTTTCATGGTTTTATCCCTGTTTTTACTGAGGAAAGGAACAAATTTGCTTATTTGGACTAAAACTACAGCGCAGTATAAAAGTACATGCATAAAGGGGAAAAAAAAAACAAAAAAAAAACACCTGCATAATGAAATAAGCGCAGATCGGACGAAGCGGAGTGCTAATCCCACTCGCTCCTCATCCCTTTTTTTTTTGTGAGAGGAAATATTATTAATTATATTCAAAGAGGGAAGTACAAAAGCAGAAAGGATGCTTTGAACACCGAGGGCCCTAAATGTCATCCGCCTGCTTTGAAGTGCACGGAGTCCGCCTTTGTTTCTCCCTCTCTCTCTCTATTCAGCAGCAGAGCACGGCTGCTTTCAGCGGGGGCATTATGGGCACACGACGCGCTGCCATTATGGACAGACAAAACACACACACACACACACACACACACACACACTGCTGAAGCGACGACTAGACTGTGGATCTATAATGGAATGATATTTTAAAAAAAAAAAAAAAACATTGCTTCTTTTTTTTCCACAAATCCATTAAATGTGATAAACATCCAAACATCTAAACAAGTATGGTCCGAATGGGCGTGTCCTATTATTCTAATGAGTTCACTTGATTGACAGCCAATCGGGACCAACCACCCACTTACAGAGTTACAGAGTAGCTACACTGGCTAGGTTAGCTTTCACTCATTAGCTTAGCTTATAACGCTAAGTAACGTAACGTTATAATGCTAACATTCGCTCGCTACAGCAGCGTTCAGTGGTAAGACTTCGCTCGCATGATTAGCTTTCTATCGCTAGGTTAGTTTTTTATTGCTAGATTAGATTTCACTTGCTAGGTTATCTTTTATCTTTCTTTGTTGCTAATTAGCCTAAACAGAGGCAGAGGCCAATCAGAGAACTGCCTCTAAACAGAGGTAGGGGTAATCATAGCCCTGACTTTAAACCGAAGAATCAGAGCAATACTTCTAAACAGACAGCTCAGAACAGACCAATCAGAGCACTGCATCTAAACAGACCAATCAGAGCACTGCCTCTGAACAGACCAATCAGAGCACTGCCTCTGAACAGACCAATCAGAGCACTGCCTCTGAACAGACCAATCAGAGCACTGCC
>CM075006.1:2165748-2182214 GCA_037576675.1 Pangasius sanitwongsei
TGTGTCAGTCTCAGTGAAGGAGGCGTGGCCTCTGTGTGTGTCAGTCTCAGTGAAGGAGGTGTGGCCTCTGTGTGTGTTAGTCTCAGTGAAGGAGGCGTGGCCTCTGTGTGTCAGTCTCAGTTAAAGTAGCTCTAAACAAGGAATTTTTACAACAAGCTAAGAGATGTATGATTTTTGATCAGATTTGATTTGATAAATACACTATTACTCCCCCCACTCACACACACTTACACACACACACACACACACACACACAGGGAAGCGGTGACTCAGTGCGAGTCAGGTGGATGTTGGCCATTAGTTTAGCTGGAGAGGCCCGCGTAATTACGCCTGGCATTTTGACAAGTGTTTGCTGGAGTGAAGGTCAACTGTGTGTGTGTGTGTGTGTGTGTGTGTGTGGGAGAGATTCATGCTAATCTCACAGCGAGACACTCCACCATCGCTCTATTCCAATTAGAGAGAGACACGGGGGAGGGGGAAACTGAGACAGGAGTGCAGTTTCATCCACCTGCTTTTACTTTTACATTTATTCATTTGGCCGAGGCTTTTATCCGGAGAGAGTTACAGCTGAGGCAGAACCCAGGCTGAGCGCTTCAGGGTTAAGGCCACTTGCTTAAGGGCTCAACAGCTCTCTGGCTATCCTGGGATTTGAACTGACAACCTTTTGATCACTAGCACAGAAGTTTAACTACCGAGTTTCCTATTGCTCACAATGATTATGCATGAAAAGTGGCTGAACTTCATCTGTATCAGCCGAAGTATCGGCTGGGGTGAGGTGGAAACGGCGAGTCAGGAATATGGGATGACAATATTCTGAAATCTATAACTAGAAATGGATTAAAAAGTCATTTAACAATTTTTTAATTGCTATTAAACTGCTGTGCTATAAGAGGAATAAAACACTTCAGGAAGTGCTGTTAGAGGAAAATAATCAACTTCAGAGTGGTAGCGGTAACTCCACGTCATCACACCACCACATTATCGATGACACCGAGTCCTTACGTATCTAACTAATATGTCCGTTTAATTATTACATTTAAAAAAATATACGTGTCTAGCTGGCTAGCATTACAGATATTTTGGTAGCTAAACAAAAATAGCTAATAAGCAAGATAGCTATGGAATTGTGTTACACTAAGAGGTGAAGAAGACGTGAGCGAGCGCAGGTGCTGTAATAAAAGGTGATAAAGCGCAGACGGAGACACTCTCCACAGAAATAAAGTGAGGAATTAGCATTCGAGAGCGCAGACGCTCATCATTCATAATTTCTGCGAGGCGAGCGGGAGGCTGATGATGTTGACTTAACATTTTGTCTGACATTTTAGTTTGACGAGGCCAGCCATTACCTCTCTCTACACACTAAAAGAGGCTCTAACACACACACACACACACACACACACACACACACACACACACACACACAGAGCAAACAACTACGGAATAAGGTTTCATAACAAATTATTATAATGATGTAGATAAAGATGTAAAGAGCCTTATGCTAGGAAATAAAACATCAGCCTTATGCTATTAATTTAATGTGTTCATCAGGAGAGGTCATTACATATATTCCTGAAACACAACACCACACCAGCTGAGCAACCTGCCTTCATCATCATCATCACCATCATCATCATCATCATCACCATCACCACCCTCACCATCACCACCGTCACCATCACCATCGTCACCATCATCATCATCATACACCATCACCACCACCACCATCACCAAAATCATCACCACCGTCATCACTAGAATCATCACCACCATCATCATTGCCATCACCATCACCGCCATCACCATCATCATCATCATCACTGTCAACATCATCATCATCACCATCTTCACCATCACCACCAACACCATCATCATCGCCATCATCATCAGCATCAATATCACCACCACCACCATCATCATCATCCACCATCATCACTGTCACCATCATCATCATACACCATAATCATACACCATCACCAACACCATCATCACCACTATCACCATCATTATCACCATCATTATCACCATCATCACCACCACCATCAACATCATCACCATCATCACTGTCAACATCATCATCATCACCATCTTCACCATCACCAACAACACCATCATCATCGCCATCATCACCACCATCATCATCATCATCAATATCACCACCACCACCACCATCATCCATCATCATCACTGTCACCATCATCATCATCCACCATCAACATCACCATCATCATCATACACCATTATCATACACCATTATCATACACCAACACCATCATCATCGCCATCATCACCACTATCACCATCATCACCATCATCACCACCACCATCAGGAGAGAGAAGAGGGCCTTACAGTGTACACTTGCACTGTGTGTGTGTGTGTGTTTAAAGCAGAGCGTCTGATTGGTCAGCTGTAAAAGCCCACTGTGACATCATCAGATGGCAGTTAAATTCCACAACATTCCGTTCAATGTTTTAAAGATTACTAAATTTAACCGAAATCACAGAAAATAGCTGAATGAATCACTTGAACTGTGCGCAGCAGGTGAGCTGGGACTGAACTCTAACACACACTCTACACACACACACACACACACACACGCACACACGCACACACACGCTATCTTTTACTTGGCAATGATTTCATAATGTGTTGCTTGTTTGACCTGACTGGTGCAGATTGAGCAGTGAAATGCAGCCGTGTGTGTGTGTGTGTGTGTGTGTGTGTACCTGCCACTCGGGCCAGCAGTGCTGTGGTGATGTTCCCAGCGTTGGGCTTCACTCTGAACGTTACTGCAGGACCCAGAACCCTGAGCAAGACAGAGAACAAGTCTCAGAACAAAAGGTCTTGATTCCTGAAACATTCTGTGTGAGTTTGTGTGTGTGTTAGTGTGTATAGAGTGTGTGTGTGTGTGTGTGATCGTGTGTGACCTCATGCACCTCCTGACCAATCAGATCGCAGGTTTGGGCTACAAGCAAGAAAACCAAAGAACCATGGAGGACAGAGTGCAGGTGAAGAGCGAGTTTTGTTAGTGAGTGAATATGAGCAGATTTACAACATGCTGAATTATAAATGTTACACTGATAAGATTGCAACATTGCTGTAAGTAAAAATAACAGTGTGTGTGTGTGTGTGTTTGGGACGTTCAGCGGTGCGTGACGTGACGTCTCACTTTTAGTAAAGCTAGTGATAAAGCTAGTAATAAAGCTAGTGTACAGAATGAGCTCTGCAGGTGAGAACTGGGAGGTTATGGCTAGAGTGAGCGCCTCCACTTTACAGTCTCTTGGTAACATGACAAGCTGCGTTTTTTTGTCTTATTAATTTCAAGAAAGAGACAAAAGAGACAGAGAGGAAGCGACTGCTATAATGTTTATAGCTGCTATAATGTAAGTAAGGACAGGAAGAATGGAAAGATGGAAAGAACAATAGAAAGAAAGAAAGAACAATAAAAACAAAAGAAAGAAAGAAAGAAAGAAAATATAAGGAATGATAGAAGACGGTGATTATTTTCCTGTGACAGCACGATGCCGTGTTTTCTTTACTTGACCTCATTTTCTATCTTTATGTCATGAGATGTGAAAGTAAGATAAATGTGAGAGCTGAGATCAGACTAGTGCAGTAATCAGACTAGAGCAGTGAGAGCAGTAATCAGACTAGAGCAGTGAGAGCAGTAATCAGACTAGAGCAGGGAGAGCTGAAATCAGACCAGTCCAGTGGGAGCTGAGATCAGACCAGCGCAGTGAGTGCTGAGGTCAGACTAGCTCAGTGAGCACTGAGATCAGACTAGCGCAGTAATCAGACCAGTTCAGTGAGAGCTGAGATCAGACCAGCACAGTGAGAACTGAGATCAGACTAGCGCAGTAATCAGACCAGTTCAGTGAGAGCTGAGATCAGACCAGCGCAGTGAGAACTGAGATCAGACTAGCACAGTAATCAGACCAGTGCAGTGAGAGCTGAGATCAGACTAGTGCAGTAATCAGACCAGTGCAGTGAGAGCTGAGATCAGACCAGTGCAGTGAGAACTGAGATCAGACTAGCACAGTAATCAGACCAGTGCAGTGAGAGCTGAGATCAGACTAGCGCAGTAATCAGACCAGTGCAGTGAGAGCTGAGATCAGACCAGTGCAGTGAGAGCTGAGATCAGACCAGCGCAGTGAGAACTGAGATCAGACCAGTGCAGTAATCAGACCAGTTCAGTGAGAGCTGAGATCAGACCAGCACAGTGAGAGCTGAGATCAGACTAGCGCAGTAATCAGACCAGTGCAGTGAGAGCTGAGATCAGACCAGCGCAGTGAGAACTGAGATCAGACCAGCGCAGGAATCAGACCAGTGCAGTGAGAGCTGAGATCAGACTAGCGCAGTAATCAGACCAGTGCAGTGAGAGCTGAGATCAGACCAGTGCAGTAATCAGACCAGCGCAGGAGGAAGTGGGCGTGGCAGGTGGGTGGGGATTAAGCGTGAAGGTGGTTAATGTGTGATGCAGTCGGTTCACTCACACCGCCGCAGAGCCACAGGTGTGGAACTAAATGCCTGAGAAGGACAAGGTCACAGAAATGCTTTCACAAACTGAGAATTCGACACCACGGAGAATAAAACTCAGCCTGATCTGTAGCTTTTCAACAACCTCCGGACACGCAGGCTGTCAGCGTTAGATCAGACAGTGAGAGGAAGGAAAGAGGGATGGCAGAGTAGCAAAAGAAATGATGCCCGGCGTGGGGAGTCTCCACGGCTCTGAAGGAGCAAAATAAATCAGCCTTGATCTGAGGACAAGATTCTGAGATTCCTTCTCCTTCACGGAGCAGAGACACGAGGAAGTTGGTGGAGGAGAGAAAGAGTCTGAGAGCAAGAGATGACAGGAGGAGAGAATAGAGCAAGAGCGAGAGCGAGAACCAGACAGACCGAGAGAGAGAGAGGATGAAGGAATGCATAATGCAAGAAAGAAAGAAAGAAAGAAAGAAAGAGAAATTGAAAAGATGGAAAAATTATAAAAAAAACAAATGTTTGAAAGAAAGAAAGAAAGAAAGAAAGAAAGAAAGAAAGAAATTGAAAAGATGGAAAAACTATAGAAAACAAATGTTTGAAAAAGAAAATATTGGAAGGAAGGAAAGAAAGAAAGAAAGAAAGGAAAGGGAAGATAGAAAAAAAGAGAGAAAACAAATGTTTGAAAGAAAGAAAGAAAGAAAGAAAAAGAAAGAAAAATGAACCACAGCACCGTTTAAGTGGAGCAGTGTGGAAGTTAGTTGAAGAAAGTAAAGAGAGCACTGAAGGACAGAAATCAAGAGCAAGGGAGAGGACCAGGGACAGAGACAGACAGAGATAGAAATGGAGAGAGAGAGAGACAGAGAGAGAGAGGAAAATGGGGGGAGAGAGAGAGAGAGAGAGAGGAACAGGGAATGGATCTGTCACCAGAGAAAATCCCATTCACACGTCTACGGGAGGTGAGAGGTGAAACCTGTCAGCCTCCTGACTCACACGCTGGAACATTTCTTTATAAAGTCTCCACTTCGACTTTCTGTCGGAGTGAAAGGTAACCTGACTCCGCCCCTGACCCCGCCCCTGACCCCGCCCCTTCCCGTCCCGCCCCGCCCCCTCTCCTCACAGGAAACACAACGCTGGAGAGATCCTGAGGATCATAGGTAATAAAACTCAGCCCACGCATTCGTCTCATACCTGCAGAGACACAAATGAAACTCACTCACCTTTATGTCCACGACGCTCAGGTTTCCACTGTTGTGTCCCAACACACACACACACACACACACACACACACACACAGTACCACCTGCTAGCGTTTTTGGCTTGTCCTAGCTTCCACTGGTGCTATTGATAAATCCTACTGCTCTTTCATAATCTCCACTCACCTTTTAATACCTTCAGCCTGCACTGGTCCAGTGCTAGTCTCTGTTAGCTTAGCTGTGTCTTAGCTTAACCTGGCCCTGTCCTAGCCTCTACTAGCATGTCTTAGCTGACCAATAATAGCCTTCACTTGTCATATGCTAATTAACATCCACTTGTCTGCCATATCATAAACTATATCAATGCTAATTTCATTTGGTCCTAAGCTAATTCCTATGTACCTCAGAAGTATGTATATTATTCGAACCCTGTGTTAACATGGCCCTAAATTTTAGCCTTCACTATTTAGCCCTATATTAGCATAACCTGGTCCTTTGATAGTCTCTGTTGCTACTATTTTAATATTCTCTGACTTTATGCTAGCCTGTCTAGCATTTTTTTTGGCCTGTGCTAACCATTTCACATGACATGTGCTAGTCTTTACAGATCCTGTCCTAGCTTAAACTGGCCCTGCTAGCATGGCCCTAAACTTCAGTGGTCTGATTTAGCCTTCATTGACTGCTCTCTTTTAACCTAGCATTCACTGACTAGCCTTGACTAGCCCTATATTAGCTGGTCATTTGATAGTCTTTGTTGTACCTATTTTAATGTACTGCTCTGTACTAGCCTTCACTCACCCCATCTTAGCTTCTTCTGGCTTTTTGCTAGCAATTACTAATCTATCTCAGCATTTACTGAGTCGTACTAGCCTCAACCGCCCTTGGTTAATATAAAGCTAGTCTTTGCTAGGCCTGTATTAGCCTAAACTGGTGTGTCGATAAGCTTTATTACCCCTGGTTTTTGTCTCCTGATTTTATGCTAAGATTTTAATGCCTATTTTAGTCTTTATTAGTCTATACTAACACTTTCTCAGCTTCTACTGGCTCTTGGCTAGCAATTACAATCCTGTTTTACCTCCTATTGATGTGTGCTCTGCTTGTTTGAGAAACTGGTCTGGCCTTCTATTCTACTGACCAACACCAACCCTGACTGCTGCTATATTACTATCTATTGGCCTTAACCTTCATTGGTTTGCTGTAGATTTCACTGACAAGTGTTTGCTAGCCCTATATTAGCCTAAACTGGTGCTAGGATAGCCATGTCTAAGTCACTATTGTAGGCATTGACCCTTGCTTCACTGGCCCTTTGCTAACCTCCAGTGAGCCTCTGTAGTTTTTACTGATTTTATGCTAACATCCACTGTTCCTATGCTAGCTGAGCACTAGCCCTAGGCCAGCCTTCCTAATGTCAATTTGCCCTATGCTAGGGAGCTCAGTTTGGCTCAGTCTTAGCTAATACTTTCACTGACCTTTTGCTAACTTCCCATTTTAGCCTAAACTAACCCTAACCCTTCTGCTAGTATAGCATACCTCTGTGTTAGCTTGGCCTAGACCTGTTCTCTATTCATGGCAGTGTATCAGAATTATAAAACGCTTGCCTTGGAAGCACATGAATACAGCACTCTCCGGCTCACGCTGCCATCCTCAGAGATAACCTACTGAACCTGTGAAATGTCACATCCCTGGCTTCATACGGCGTGATAATGCAGAGCGAGAACAAAACGCTGTGTGTGTAGGGGGAGAGAGAAGGAAAGTGTTCTTGTTATACATGCTTTGTTATTATTAGTAGCATTATTAGCATTGCTTTTATAGATCTTATCACCTTGTAATTGCTTTGGCAATATTGCAGAGCAACAGAGGATCTTGGTGGAAAGTGTTTGCTCCTGTGTGTATAAAAGTGTGTGGGAGATGCTGAAACAGTCGTCTGTGTGGATGTGGAGATGTGGATGTGTGTGTGTGTGTGTGTGTGTGTGTGTGTGTGTGTGTGTGTTTGAGTGGGTACATCACTCCCCCAGCTGGTTGGACGATGCATGAACTCCTACGTCATGCCTGGAGTTTCTCTTTCATAACTTCAAACTAGTGTAAGGACACCACCTTTTTAGTGTGTTATAAATATCTCATAATGACACATTACCTATATGAACAGAATTTTGGCAATATACAGTAGGTATCATTTCCATTATCATTATCAATGCCATATTAGGTGCACTCATGAAAATCTTTTCAGTTTCTACTTAGTTTGAAAGATGCTGAACCCTGGTTCATGCTTTCATAACTGCACACTTAGATCACTGTAATTCCTTCTTCTTTGGCATTTCTGTTTAAAACCCTCTGTACAACCCTTCTGATTATCACATGTTTACATACAGCATAAACTTTAGTTTCCTTTAGTACTAAGATCTGTACTTAATATATAAAGACATGTAAATATTGTTTCCTTTATTTTTTTTTCACTTGGTAACTAATGGGGAAAATACTGTCATGACAGACTCATGCTGATTAGAGGGTACTGTACAAATCACAGCCAGTCATTTGTAAGAGGGAAAATGTATTTGCGTGATTGGTGAGAGTTGAAGGAGGTGTGTTTTCGAAGATATAAGAGAGTGAAAATGGTGGACGAACCAGAAGTGCCTTCACGTGAATGGTAGATGCATAGAAGTTACAAGCTAAAAGCATAGACTGCCTTTAAGGAACTGTGTGAGGAAGTTATTTGTTTAATTTTTTGAGGCTCACCAAAGCTACCTAGCAGGTAGCTACTTTTGGACTAAATAGACAGGACAAAGCCTCGTTAGTTAGCTTGCTGAAGGCAAGGCTAGGGGAAAGGATGAGCAAGCATGGCTAGCTAAAGTACACAGAGCTCGCCAATTTGTGAACTTGTGTTGTGTTAGGCATGTTGTTTGTGTCTGATGTATGCATCCTACTGTTAATTTAAGTCCTGAATAGAATTGAGTCAAGTCATAGGTGTCATAGTCATATTCAAAATTGAGTTGACCTTACGCATACCAAACATTCAGCACACATTACTGTTGTACTCCAACAGTTACATGGGCTACTTCTCTCACAGAGAATCAAATCCTTGCCTTTCTTATCGCTCTGAGTTCCTGTGCCCCGTACCCCTGCTCTGACTCTCAGGTCCACCAGTACTGGTCTAATCGTGGTGCCTAAGACCACACTGACATCAATCTTTTAGTGCTCTCACCTCCAAACATTGTAATTCCATCCCCCGGAACCAAACTTTGTAATTCCATCCCCCACAACCAAACATTGTAATGCCGTCCCCCACAACCAAACATTGTAATGCCGTCCCCCCAGAACCAAACATTGTAATGCCGTCCCCCCAGAACCAAACTTTGTAATTCCATCCCCCAGAACCAAACATTGTAATGCCATCCCCCAGAAGCAAACTTTGTAATTCCATCCCCCAGAACCAAACATTGTAATGCCGTCCCCCACAACCAAACATTGTAATGCCGTCCCCCACAACCAAACATTGTAATGCCGTCCCCCCAGAACCAAACTTTGTAATTCTATCCCCCAGAACCAAACATTGTAATGCCATCCCCCAGAACCAAACTTTGTAATTCCATCCCCCAGAACCAAACTTTGTAATTCCAATCTCCCAGAACCAAACATTGTAATGCCATCCCCCAGAACCAAACTTTGTAATTCCATCCCCCAGAACCAAACTTTGTAATTCCAATCTCCCAGAACCAAACATTGTAATGCCATCCCCCAGAACCAAACTTTGTAATTCCATCCCCCAGAACCAAACATTGTAATGCCATCCCCCAGAACCAAACATTGTAATGCCATCCCCCAGAACCAAACATTGTAATGCCATCCCCTAGAACCAAACATTGTAATTCCATCCCCCAGAACCAAACATTGTAATGCCATCCCCCAGAACCAAACATTGTATTGCCATCCCACAGCACCAAACATTGTAATTCCATCCCCCAGAACCAAACTTTGTAATTCCATCCTCCAGAACCAAATATTGTAATGCCATCCCCCAGAACCTTCGTGACACGTGACACTTCCTTCTCTTTCCCATTTTAACATAAAACCTTTTCTCCCAACACTTTTCCCTTTCTTCTTCCTTCTAGTCTTGTTACCTACCAGCATACAGCCAATGCATGTTGGAATAACAGGTCAGTGAAGGCTTCAGCAGACCAGAGCAAATGGTCATTAGTATAGGGTCCTGACTGGAGCAGAAAAAGGATATCACTAGAACACCTCAGGTTACCCCAGAGCTCCCGGAGAAGCATTTTCACAAAAAGCCCACTCGTTTCTCCTTAACAAACCCAATGCCTTCCAATATAAAAATAGATCACCCAGAACTTTATCACCCCCTCAACCTATCACCTCTTCAATCAAACTTAACACCTCCTACCTTCAAATCTGCCACCTCACACCTAGCATCCCTGCCACATTAACCCACTATTCTAATTGGCTATGAAGTCTCACAGATATCTTGAAGAAGTGCTTGGCCCCTGGGCTACTTCACTCCTCCTCTACTACTGTTCTTAGTCCTAAAAATGGACAAAATAACAGTCCTAGTTCTAAGAAATTCTTGGAAGGCCTTACCCTCTCCCTTCTTAATCCTTCCCTGATTTAATTCAGACGTTCTACTTTTGTGTCTGTCTGCCTGCCAAGAGGTCAAGAACGACAGTGCAGATCTCGGAGGGGAGCCTGGGGCAGCGGGGATGTAATTGCAGATTCTTTTTATGTAGGCCTCTCTAAAGAATGCTGTCAGAGCAGGCAGCTTGATCAAAAGCAAAGGCAGCCATGGTAATGAGAGACAAATCCATAATCATTACCTGAAAGCCCAGCTGAGGTCAAAGCCATAAAATAACCAGAACTCCAGTGAACTGAGAAACAAGGTATGCAGGAATCTAGGAAATGAGTAAATTAGTAATGAGGAATGTACAAACACTGGAAACGGCTTAGATATGCTGTAATGTGAAAGACTTTGCAAAGGCACAAGACAAACACAGGCATGTATAATACAAAGGATAATAGGTACAGGCGCAGGTTTAGGACCAGATAAATGGAAGATGTCAGAAAAGTCAATCGGCTTTGCAAACAAAGTGCATATATACTTACATAAATGTATTAAAATAAAAAAAAAAAAAATGAAGCAGACTCAAATCTAAGACATGCAAAAGGATTTTTTCTATTGTCATCTATATATGTGTACCTCAAAGCTGTATGCTCGGCCCTCTGTAATAATTCATTTAAGCCAACAGCTACACTTCCAAGGATTCTTTGGGTCAAAAAAAATCCCATGATCCATGTAGCCACAACTTTACACGTCTACGTATATTCCCCCATGAAGCAGGTCATTTCAGGAATGTAGTGTTTCCATCTTTATTTGCTCAAAGACTACATTTTACACCAGT
Organism: Pangasius sanitwongsei; assembly: GCA_037576675.1. Classification (NCBI taxonomy): domain Eukaryota; kingdom Metazoa; phylum Chordata; class Actinopteri; order Siluriformes; family Pangasiidae; genus Pangasius; species Pangasius sanitwongsei. The sequence goes on from CM075006.1 coordinate 2,176,821, forward strand.
AAAAAGTAATAATCAACATTCCACAAACGTCACAAGTGAAATTAATGGAGAAATTTGAACCTGGTTGAGTCCATTATACATACAAACAAATACACACAGCCTATGTGAAGATCTGTTATCCTACACTAGCAATGTTTTAGCTCAAACCAGCACTGTTGAAGCCTCTACTCTGATAACCTTTACTTACTGTGCTAACATTCTTTGGCCACGTGCCATCCTACACCATCCCTGCATTAGCTTCCATTGACCTTCACTGGCCTTCACTATCTTATGCTAACATCCTCTGGCCTTAAGGCTATTCTGACCTGTGATATATTTTACTGTGAAGTGGAACACATACAGAGCTCCTCTGATACAAAGCTAAACTGTAGCTTAGTTTCTAGTTTCTGAATGTGTTGCTCTAATTTCCAGTTGTCTCTGATCATCTTAGTGTCGATGTATCTTATGAGGTTAGGACGAAAGCCTAGCTTTGGCTACATAATATTAGCTATAACCTTCTAGAGGCAATTTCAAGTACCAAGTCCACCTGTGATCATGTTTTAGGGCCTGACAAAAACATACAGAAGGATATATTCTAATATATAGATTATACTGTATATTATTCCATAGATAAATCATTGGAGTTAACCCCTTTGGATCTAATGGTCACGTGATTTAAGGTCTTCTTTAAGGTCTTTAGATTTTTCTATAGTTCCAGGGGTCACTTTTTGGTAAATGCTAATACTCTGTGTGTAAGCTAGTATATAATATACAATAGTTATAGTGAGTGATGGCTAATCTAGAGAGTGAAGCCTAACCCTCAGAGTGAAAGCTAGTATATAATATAAAGTGCAGTAGTACGAGTGAGTAATGGCTAATCTAGAGAGTGAAAGCTAACTGTCGGAGTGAAAGCTGACCTAGTGAAAGAATGCTAGCCTTGTGAGGAAAAGTTAAAGCACTGCGGGAAAGGCAACTAGCAAAAGCTAACCTAGCAAGAAACAGCTAGATTAGCATGCAAATGCAAACCCCACCAGCAAATGCAAACCTGTAGGCATGTTTTAGGGACAAATGCTTGAATATACAGTTATCAGTTTTGGATCTAAACTATAGTGATGTCAGGTTTAAGATTTTAGACAGCTCTAGAGGTCACACTGTTGCTGCCAAATATGGATTCCTGAAAGGTTTGGTATAATTTCTTTGTTGATCACAACAAAAATATGAGTCATCTGGGCAATCAGATTTTTTGACATTCGAGCTGTTTTTGTCTGCCATGTTTGTTAGTGATATAAATTGTGAAGTGAAGTGAAGTGGTGACCCATACTCTGAATTTGTGCTCTGCATTTAACCCATCCAAGTGCACACACACAGTAGTGAACACACACCCGGAGCAGTGGGCAGCCATTTTAGCTGCGGCGCCCGGGGAGCAGTTGGGGGATCGGTGCCTTGCTCAAGGGTCTTACCTCAGTCGTGGTATTGAGAGTGGAAGAGAGCGCTGGTCATTCACTCCCCCCCACCTACAATCTCTGCCGGACCCGGGACTCGAACCCACGACCTTCGGGTTCACCTTCAGGTTACAAGTCTGACTCTCGGACCATTAGGCCACGACTGCCCTAATGTGATGATTATAGATACTTTATTTAAATACATTTTGGCTCTGGGAAGTCATCCTACAACCGAAGTGTCTATTTACTGGCTAATAGAAGAAAAATATATGTGTGATATGAAAACTCAGTCTGGTTGGTTCTGTGATTACATTTTCTGTTTGGAACTACCCTACAAATATCGAGTATAAGGGGTTATACAGTAAAAGACGTTAATGCTTAACTGCTCAGCTCTGTGCTTGACTTGTAAGCCATGCTGGATCAAATGTAATGAACAACACAGAGGTATTAAGTGAGCTCTGCCATGCGATAATGTCCCAAGGATTTCTATTCAATATGATCTACAAGCTATGACACGATCTCATAAACCTAGAGCAATTCTGACGCAGGCGAGTTCTAGTCGTAACAGACGTAAAAACACTAAGCATGGGCTTCACGCCAAAACTTTGTGAGCTATCCTCGTTGATTCCTGCAGCCGTCTGAGCTTTCTCAGCACATGAAGAGGGTTCATGAGGAACACAGTGATATAAACTCTGGAAAAGAGTGCATTGAGTGAAAAATGAGTCATCCTAAAGTATCAGAGCTCAAGGATAGTCCTACGTCCGTGAACGCAGAGCATAAACGCACATTATTCCCCCACTTGAGTTATTATATAATATATTGAGTGATTATATCAATAATATGTGACCATGTGAAAATGTGTGAAATATAATACATCAAGTATCTAAAAACCACATGATTTCCTACACAATTCACGTGATTTTCTTTACACGTGATTCGTTTATTTTCACGGGATTTAGTTGGTCATTATTTCATTTTTTTTAATTATTAGTTTAACGTGAGCTTTTGAACACGCGAGATTGTTCATTTATTGTCATGTGTTTACTTGAATTCACATTTGTCTTTTCAGATAGATAGTAAGACAGACAGAGAGATAGATAGATAGATAGATAGATAGATAGACAAACTGACAGAGAGAGAGAGAAAGACAGAGATAGATAAACTTATAGGTTGATAGATAGATAGATAGAGAGAAAGAGAGGCAGACAGGCAGACAGAGAGAAAGAGAAACAGACAGACAGACAGACAGAGAGACAGACAGAGAGACAGATAGATAGACAGACACATAGATAGATAGATAGATAGATAGATAGATAGATAGACAGACATAGAGAGAGACAGACACATAGATAGATAGACAAACCGGCAGAGAGAGAGAGAGAAAGACAGAGATAGATAAACATATAGGTTGATAGAGGCAGGCAGACAGAGAGAGAGAGATAGATAGATAGATAGATAGATAGATAGATAGAGAGAGAGAGAGAGAGAGAGAGAAAGACAGAGATAGATAAACATATAGATAGAGAGAGAGAGAGAGAGGCAGACAGGCATACAGAGAGATAGACAGACAGAGAGAGAGACAGACACATAGATAGATAGATAGAGAGAGAAAGAGAGAGAGAGAGACAGACAGACAGACAGGCAGGTGATCATGTATTACGTACAGAATTACATGTGAAATGTAAAAGTAAGAGATTAATGCAGATGTTTTCAGCGTACACGCCCCGCAGCATTTTTGTTTTGTTTTTTTTGTTTGGTTTTTTTTTGTTTACTGCCATGCAGTCTGAAACTAAATCAAACTAAATCACAAACGAACCAAAAGGAATCAATTTCACTCTGATTAGCAGTCAGTAAATGGATGAATAGGTGTGCAAGCAGACTCAGAAGAAGAACAGATAGAAATGTATATGTGATGAGGGTTTGATTGTAAGAAATCTGTAGTGAAATGAGGCTTTTGGATCTGGACGTCACTTTCCTATATATAAAAAAAAAAAAAAGTACAGAGCTTTAAACGCACAACACACTCATTATGAAACGCTCGCTAATCAAGCCACAGCTTTCCACCAAGGGGGAGGCTTAAAAAAATAACACACACCTACGCACTTTCTATTTTATATCAAACACACTCTCTCGCTCTCTCTCTCTCTCTCTCTCTCACACACACACACACACACACACAGTCAATATTCCTATAGGTCAAACACAGTTACACAGTGCAACTTTTAAAATGAACAATCAGTCCAAACAGAAATGTGATTTTCACCCACACACACTGACTCACACTGCAAAACACACACACACACACATACACACACACACACACACACACACACAGGGGGCCAATATCTCCTCTTATCAACATGTTTGTGTGTTTGTGTGTGTGTGTTTGTGTGTGTTCTTACGAGAGCTGGAGGAAGTCCGTCACTCGCAGGTTAGCTCTTTTAGCCAAGGTTTCCATCAGGTTAAGACCCTGATCAGTTGAAAGAGAGCTAGACAGGTGGAGAAAGTGAGACAGAAAAGATCTTAAAATACAAAGTGAAAATTCTATAATAATTACACACACACACACACACACACACACACACACACACACACACACACACACAAATACTACTGGAGGCTACATGATGCATAAACATCTAAACTAGGAGATAAAGTATGAAAAGATGAAGAGAATGGGAAAAAGAGATGAGGAGATGAAAGGAATGGAAAAAATAATCAATGGATGAGGCGAGTAGATAGAGGGAGCAGACGGAGGTATGGAGAAACATGATGGAAAGAGCGAATGAAGAATTAGAAGAAGCAGGAAAAGGGATGGAGGGGCTGGATGGAAAAAGCAGGAAGAGTGAAGGAAAGATGAAGGAAGTACATTAAAGTGATTGATTGAGGAGAGAGATAGAGGGGTGGATGGAGGGATGGAGAAACAAGGTGGAGGAAGCAGATAAAAGGAGCAGATGGAAGACTGAAAGCAATGACGAAAGTGGATGGGAGTGATGGAGCGATCATTGAAAGAATGGAGGGATGGAAGAAGTGGGTGGGGTAGTGGATGGAGCGAGAGGATGGTGAGACCAGATGCAGTAGATGATGGAGTGAAGAAGATAGTCAGTGGGAGATAAAGGGGGCTGATGGAGGAAGAGCATGAGTGGATGGGGGAATTCAGGAGAAAGTGGATGGTGACTGATACAGGCATGGAGAGAGTGGATGACACAGGGAGCAAGCAGAGGAAGAAGATGAATGGCAGCAGATAGATGGATGGAGAAAGTTGATGGTGGAAGCAAATGAAGTAGTGGAGGAAGAGGATAATGACAGCAGAAGGAGAGATAGATGAAGGGATGGAGGAAAAGGATGGACAGCATATAAAAGCATGGAGGATGTATACAGAAGGATGGGCTGGAAGAGGTTGATGGAGGGATGGAGGGAGTGGACAGAAGGATGGAGAAAGTGAATTTAGAAAGCAGACAGAGGAATGAAGGAAGCAAATGGAGGGATGAAGGAAAAGGGTGGGTTCAGGAGAAAGCGGATGGTGATGGCAGACAGAGGAGTGGAGAAAGTGGATGCAGGAATCAGGTGGAGAAAGAGGATGTTCACAGGAGATAGATGAGTAAAAGAAATCAACAGAGGAAGCAATGAAGAGATGGAGGAAAAGGTTGCAGGAAACAAATGGAGGAAAATGGTGTTGACAGCAGATGGAGTGAGTGAATGGAGGAAAGGTTGAGAACTGGTGGAGGGATGGAGGGAGTGAGTGGAGGGACAGGGGAGATGTTGGAGAAATGGAGGGAGAGGATGGAGGGATAGAGTAGGGGGATGGGGTGAAGATGGAGAGATGGAGGGATAGAGTGATGGAACAGAGGGAGAGGATGGAGAGATGGAGGGATAGAGTGAAGGGATGCAGGGAGAGGATGGAGAGATGGAGGGATAGAGTGAAGGGATGGAGGGAGAGGATGGAGAGATGGAGGGATAGAGTGAAGGGATG
>CM075006.1:2182224-2214791 GCA_037576675.1 Pangasius sanitwongsei
AGGATGGAGAGATGGAGGGATAGAGTGAAGGGATGGAGGGAGAGGATGGAGAGATGGAGGGATAGAGTGAAGGGATGCAGGGAGAGGAAGGAGAGATGGAGGGATAGAGTGAAGGGATGGAGGGAGAGGATGGAAGAAGGGGCTCAGGTGCCTTCAGCGCTTTTTATAAATCACTCACATTTTCCTACAACAAGGCAAACAATAAGGTGCAAATGGGATTCCTGTAAAGTGCGATTCTCTATCACACACACACACACACACACACACACACACACACACACACAGGAATCAATATGCACATTTACGCTTATATATGTGTACAATTACATTCAGATAAACACATGTATAGACCCACACACACACACACCCACACACACACACACACACACACAAGGTGAGAATGAAAATGTTACAAGGCTATTTCCTTGCATACGTGTGTGTGTGTGTGTGTGAGACAGAGAAAGTTTTGTATTTAGCTCTTCCTGGGGAGAGAACTGTAACAGTGGCAGTGTGTGAGTGTGTGAGTGTGTGTATGTGTGTGAGTGTGTGTGCGTGAGACGACAAGCTGAAGGTGCAGCAGCTATAAACAGTTGTTACTGAAAATGAATCAACTCCTTCTGACCAATCAGAATCCAGAACTTCGATTGATCAGGTGTTCCCTAGTTAGGGTTCTGCGCTAGTGACCAGGTGGTTACTCACTCCTGTGTGACGATGTAACCGAAGTATCCATCATGCTGAGGGGTGGAGAACGCCGTCACATCCACCCTGAACTTCTTCTCCACATGTCCACCTTTCTTCTCCACATCCTCTTCCCCTGCATTGTTCTGCTTCTGCTGAGCTTCTGCATCCACAGCTTCTTCACCATGGAGCCACTGCTCCACCTCATCATCTCCTGTGAGCTGCAGATCCACCGTGTCTGGCTCCATCTTCTTTTTCGTTAAGTCCACGCTGGTCTGAGTGGTTCGACTCTGAACAATCTCCACTCCAGCTGGTTTCAGATCTGCAGGAGTTTGTGGGAGATTGAAGGAGCCTTGGAGGGACGTTTCTTCCTGGGGATGACCTGCAGCCTCAGGGCTTGAGTTCCTGTCCAGGAAGTCCAGCAGCTGATTGAGAAAAACTTTATCCTGCAAAAACAATGCATACTGCTGGTTAGAGATTGTTAAGAAGGTTAAAGAAGAACTCCTCATGCGCGTCATTTCAGAGGAGGCTGCCTAGATAGGGTGCCTTCACATATGCAGCGCTGAGTGTATTTGACAGAAACGTGGTGAACTCTAGCGAGAAAGTCATTTGATTCTGAATTGATTTGACTGCAGGAAGTGAGTCTAGATTTTTGTAGATGTTAGCTGCTAAATTGAGCCGAAGCACAGACCGAGGAATACATGAAACGAGAAAATATACACCCACAAAATGTTTAACGGTTAATACTTTCTCTCTCCCGTCAATCACAGCAGCACTAGCCAATCGTGGCTGTCTGTGAGATCATGTATGCGGAAGAGGGCAGACAGCGCTCCGCTTCTGTCACTCAGCATGAGCGGCAGTTTGAAAAGTTGAGGTTGCCTGGCTTTACGTGTCTCAGAGGAAGCACGTGTTAGCTGTCACCCTACCCGGTTGGTAGCTGCTGTGTGATAGGGCAGAGCTGACTGGTGGGCGGGAATTGGCTGAGTTGAGGAGGAAATGGGGAAATGGGGAAATGGGGAAAGCTTTGCCAGAAGTTATAGGAAGATCACTGAAGTTATGTCCTCTTCAGCTGTACACAATATGATTTTTGGACCAGATTTAGTGTTCATACATTAAAGTAAAGGAGCTCTTTGATCACGAGTTGACATCGGTGGTCTTAGCACACATAATGATTTAGTGCCACTGGGACCAAAGACAGTTGAGGAGAAAGTCCTGTTAGTTCTCATCTTCGAGTGTAAGCGCTGCTATAACGCTCATCTGAAATCCACCAACAGGAGAACAGCACAGGATGACGTGAAACTCACGGGACAGCTACGAAGACGGTAGCGGCGACGGAGAAACGTGAGCTAGTGGACTTATTAAGGAGCTTCTCAAGCTCACGTTGAAGGATCTTTGTGTTTGTGCGATGACTTAAGCAGAACATAGTCATTTTCTTTAATCACAGGTCTATCGTTAGAGGATCTTCATGGTATAATCTGACATGGAGAACACATGCTACCACAGAATCTGATTTCATGGGGATCTTGTGCGATGTGCGATGTGCAATGTGCGATGCGATAAGTAATAATCTTAAAAGACCTCAAAAAATCTTTAAACTTTTAAAAAAAAAAAAAAAAAAACAGCTTCATCTTATGTCTTTAAGGCAAGCTTTGGAAATTTGGGCGATCGTAATCTTCCCTGTTTTTCCGTATGACTCCGTGATAATACTGTATATCGTGATAAATGGTCTGGTAATTATCGTGATCTGAAACTTTAATATTGGCACACGCCTACGGCCTGCTCATTGAGTCAGTCCCATTTTCTCCCAAGACAAATTAATGTTCAGTATCAAAGCAATCATCATCCATCACAGCATCTAATTTATAAAGTTTTGAACAGAAATCCATTTAATGGTAAAAATGTGTATCAATCATTCTCTCGTGGTGCCAGAAAAGGAGTTCTTTGTCAAAGAAAAGCCGAGAAACCATGCTGTAGTCGTTTACCTTTCCCTCCGACTCTGGCCTGCTTTCTTTCGTTTGTCCATCTGCAAATGATAAGCACCAAATATTACAAATATTATTGTAAAAAATAAAAACTTGGCACAGTTCATTTGTTTAATAATACATACATCTTTTCCGTTAAATATCTGTGTCTAATATAGCAATCATTTAACAGTAATGATTAGAAGGATAAATTATAGTACAGACTAAAATTCCTCCTAATTATTTGCACTTAACTGAGATGATTAATGAAAATGAAATCATTTAAACAAAATTACCAGCAAGTTTAGTGACATATCATAACATACCACATTTTGCAAACACCTTTCTCCTGCAGTTAGAAGCACAAAATAAATGCACATGAAGTGTACATGTCTGATCTTCTACCTTCAGGCATGAACTCCTCTCCAGTCATTTTCCCAAGCTGTACCCTTGCACCAGGCTTGCTCTTCATCTCACCCTCATCATCAACCATGACCTCACGACCTTTGACCCCTTCCACATCATCCACCACCTGCAAGGCTTGAGTGATGACCTCAGAGAGCTGGTCAAGGTCGCCCGGGGTCATGGCGTCCATGTTAATGCTCTGCTGTCCGAGCTGCTTCACCACGCCTTGGATGAACTTCTCTGGAAAAGGAGGGAGGAGAAAGAAGGAAATTAAATAGTAAAATAGAAGAGGTCCGAGGGTTACATGTAGTTTTTGAGTGAAGTTGAGTGAAGTTGTTTTTGTTTTTGTTTTTTTTGTGAGTGTTATTACACATTATTTTGTATCAGGAGCAGAAAAAGACAAAAATAGAATGAAAAATGTGACACCAGCCCCAGAAATCTTTACCCTCTCAAAGTTACTGAGGGTGCCAGAAGACCATTCTGGATCATTCCAGCTCACTTTAACCCCTGCTCATAACCCGATAAGTAACGTCATGGAGGCTAAAGAATAATTCTTACCATCCACTGAGCTGAGGGAGTCTTGAGGTGGTGGTGGCCGGTTTGCTCCTGACCTAAACAACAGTTTGTCGATTCTGGGTCGAGGAGGTTGCCTTGAAACACCAGGAACTTTCCCTGCTTTGGCAGTAGAGCTGTGCTGGACACTGAAGTACTGGACTCCTCCAGGTCGTTCTTTCGGGTCTGACAGGTACTGCTGCAGCTCGGAGAGGAGGCCGGTTCGGTCCAGGACTGCAGTTTGGTCCGCTGGTTTGAGTCCAGTCCAGTAGGAGTTTTTAGGGCCTGGACGAGGCTGGAGTAGGGAGGGGGATGGGGGTGGAGGTGGCCTTTCTTTAGGCTCCATGATCAAATCCATGAGATCAGACATCCCTTTACTTTTGTACTGAAAAAAAAAATCAAACAACAGATTTATAAAGTGTAGAGAAAGTGAGAGTTCGGCTAATTTTGTCATAAAATTGATGATTTCATGGTTATGTAATCAGTATAAAAAGTGTAAAGAATTAAAAACCTTTTCTTTTGATGTTTAGAAACACACAGCCATTGAACAAATCTTTGTGAAAAGATTACTGAACATGAGGGTATATACCACTGGGCAGTGGTAGCTCAGTGGTTAAGACGTTGGACTACTGATCGGACATGAGTTCAATCCCCAGCACTGCCAAGCTGCCACTGCTGGGCCCTTGAGAAAGGCCCTTAACCCTCAACTGCTCAGTTGTATAAATGAGATAAATGTAAGTCGCTCTGGATAAGGGCGTCTGCCAAATGCCATAAATGTAAATAAGGGCGTCTGCCAAATACCATAAATGTAAATGCAAACGCAAACTATTCAAGGGATGAACTCGGAAAAGGTGCACACATTAGGTAACAGATAAATGACGGGACGGGGGTGGAAACAAAACTCCAATACATGCACATGGAAATGTAAATAAAAAGTACATGGAGAGAACTCAAAAGAAAAAAACATGAGAGCAGGGAAACGTGGGAATTTCTGACAGATGATATAAAGATATAAAGAGATTGATATAAAGATTGTTATTAGTTAATTGAACTCATTGCATTTCTTGTTCACTCATATTTAGCATAATTATTAAGTGATCATGTGTCTCAAAATGGCATTCAGGGAATGAAGCATAACAAAGGAATGGATGGGTTTTTGATTGTTTGTTTTGTTTTGTTACAATGATGGATCACAACCTACCATTATCATAATGATTATATTTATTATTTAATGCTTATAGTTATTAGCCTGGATGGGTTTAATCCAAACCTCAATAACCAAAAAAAAAACAAAAAAAAAAAAAAACAAAGCAGTAAGAAAGTCTATACATGAGATAATCCATCATAATTGTATGGTCATGTAATCATTATAATAAGTATAATGAGTTAAAACCCTTTCTGTTTTGATTCAGAGCACAAGCTGCCCACATATTTAATGCATTAAATCGCAAAAACAACACAGCAGCAAACTATAAATCAACCAGTTCCATGGTCACATACAGAGGAAACACATTACCCATGTTCCATTAAGCCGTGGAGGTCATTATGGTAGCAGGAAGCCTCTATTTGTCAGTAAAAGGTGCCAATTTGGCAATTGTACAAATGCTAATCTGTTAGTAGATGATGAGGAAGGCAGAGAACGGTTTGGATTTCGAGAGTATAAAAGACGCTTAAAAAATTGCTAAGATTTGCTATGATCCCAGATATAGGGCTCTTATGTGTATCTGCAGTTAGTGGCCTAATGTTCTGAGAAATTTATAAAGGATTAAATATCAATCAGGACCAAACAATATTAAAACGATTTTTTTTTCTGATCTGTGAATTGTTTTTAATAGCTAGGTAAAAATCTAGGATGTCAGATTACATCCTGGAGCAGATGCTTTCCTTGAGACGCTTCTGCGTGTGATTATATCTCAGGTACAACTCTGATTAAAGGTAATGAGAAGCATCAAATAATTGCTGAAAATGATGAAGGATGAACCTGAGTGTGTGTCTGTTCATAAAGTAACGTAATCTAATCCGAAAACTACCTCATAGTTTCATGTTTACGCTTTGCGGTTTCTCTGGACAAGCTGTGGGTTTGTTTTTTGTCTTATTAACTTCAAGAGGGAGAAAAAAAGAGCAGCTGGTGAGGGAACGACTCTTTATAGCTGCTATAACGTAAGTGAGAACAGGAGCTAACGTCTCACAGAACATTAAATGTAGCTATAAACTGATATAAATATGGTGTGTTATTTTTTTTTTAAATTAATTAAAACTTAATTTTGGCTAAGTTGCTGTGGTATAAAAGGAATAAAACACTTCAGGACATGCTGTTATAGACACGTTTTAACGTACGTGTTCCTTTGATGTGTTACTTACTGTATTAATGCTATTTATACTTTATTAATTCTGAAGTTTAGTGTTTATTAACTTGTGAAGTAAATAGCATTATTTAAGGGATCCTTAGCGGGACGTGATACCAATTACAAAATCATTGAACACCGAGTTCACAAATATTCAGATGTTTCTCCTAATCCTGTTTTTCTCCTAATGACTTTTCTATCCAACAATAGAATTTCTGAGTTCCTTTGAATGAATAAATAAAAAAATAAATAAATAAATACAGCGTAAAAAATGAAACAATTAGCCAAAAATGAGATAGATTTCAATTCCAAACACCTAAACGAAGAATTGATCTCAGTGAAATGACGCACTGTTGAATATTAAGGTACATCTGAGTACAATAATGTATGAATTTTTTTTGATAAATGTTGAAATAAAAGCAGCACTCGGATTGAGAGTGGCACAGTGTCGTGCTCGGTGCAGCTCCGTGTGTGAGTGTGTGTGAGTGTGTGTGTGTGTGTGAGTGAATAGCTGATATATAGCGTGTGTTTCTGCACACACTGGAGCAGCAGGGTGGATTTCCACACCGCCTCCAAAAGCACCGTGGGGGACTGTTGTTCGTCGGAGCTCTGAACTATTCAACTCCTCCGGCTTTTCTGCTCTCGGACAGCTGTTTCCAGTCTTTGTGTCGTCTCTGTGGTTTCCACCTCCAGCTGCATGAGAACGAACCTGAGCGCCTTCTCGAATGTTTAATATTCATTGAAGCGTCGAGCGACTCGGGCGTGCATTATGAGCTCCTGATATTTATTTACATCAGCATTACAGCAGGGCTTTCACTTACGGATAAATCACATGCAAAAGACAAGTGAGAGTGCAGCTCAACTTGTTATACCTTGAAAATGCACACGGATTCATCTGAATAATATGTGGGGAATAAAAGCACATGTCCTGCATGTAGAAAAATGTACATGTGAAAATAAATGAGTCATTACTCATATAAGTCAGATAAATTAACCTTTTTTTTTTTAATCTTATGGGTAAATAAATTAATTGTGTAAAGAAATCACAAATGTGAAAATAAATAAATCATATGTAAAAAAAAAAATCATTTGTTTAAATAAATGAACCACAGGCAAAAAAGTTATATGTGGAAATAAATTAATTGTTGAAAAAGTCACATGTTGAAAACACATAAATGAATACATTTAATCCTATGTAAAAATAAAATAAAATAAAATAAAATAATAATAATAATAAATTAATAGTATTAAAAAAACATATGTGGAAATAAAAGAATCACGTGTAAAGAAATCACATATGAAAAATGAATGAATCATATGTAATAATAATAATAATAATAATAAATTAATCATTTTTATTACATATGAAAATAAATTAATTATGTTAAAAAATTATATGTGAAAATGAATGAATCAAATGTAAAAAAAAAATCACTTGTGTAAATAAAAATAAATGAACCCTATGGAAAAAAAAAAAAAAAGTTTTGGAAATAAATTAATTGTTGAAAAAGTCACATGTTGCAAACAGATAAATGAATCATATAAAAAATAAAAATAAATGGATATTTAAAAAAAAAAAATTACATGTGAAAATAAATTAATTGTGCAAAAAAATGAACCATTTAAAATCACGTGAACATAAATGAATATTAATATTTTATTAATAATATAATTAATATTAAAAAAAATAATGTGTGTTGTGTCACATATAAAAAGCACATTGTTAAATTCTTCCCCGTAATGTCCATAATGTCTTTTATCACACCATTTCAGCGAACACAAAGACAGATAGTTCGACTCTCACCTTTACTTGAAGGCCCTGTTTGGAGGAAGTGACATCCGCAGGTAAGAAGCCAAGTTCCTGTAGGTACTTCCTGTTGTCTCCATTGCTAATCTGAGCCCTGTGGGGAAAAACGACCGAGTCATTCCTTCCAAAAAAGGAATGTGGACCAAAAATATCCTGTCAAGTCGCTAATCACTCCTTCATCACTTTTCCACCTCCATTTAAACATTCGAGATATTGAGACATTCAATTAGCCATTATAAAAACAACAGTAATGTAGCCAACAATGCTAATCTAGCTAACAAAAATGGTATTTATTAGTTCTTACTGACTCACTCGACTTCACATTCAGCTGGCCAAGTTTAAATTCCAATGCTAAAGAACACAATGTAATGAGAATGCTAATAAGGGTACTTGGTACTTCCCAAATATCACAGGTACATACCCATTCATACCCATAATTCAATGCAAATCTATAGCGCTAGCAGATGAGGAGAATTGTAAAAGTTTTGCAGATTTACTTTACTTTCAATTAAACATTTGGTTAAAATTAGATGGTTAAAAGGGGGAAAAAGCTGATTTAAAACAAGAGATACTCAGTAATGGATATTTGAAAAGTTAGCTAAACCTCTGTGCTAATATTAGGTAGCTAGCAATAACATCCTGTGGTAACTTTAGCTAGCAGTAACATACTGTGGTAACTTTATCTAGCAGTAACATACTGTGGTAACTTTATCTAGCAGTAACATACTGTGGTGACTTTAGTTGGCTAGCAGTAAACTTCTGTGGTAACTTTAGTTGGCTAGCAGTAAGCTTCTGTGCTAACTTTAGCTAGCTAGCCACATCATTGCATTAACTGAAATCTGCTAACATAGAAACTTTAAACTTTTTTTGATGTTATTGCTATTGGTTGCTAACACCCGATGAATGAAATACTAGTGCCAAATTCTAACGTACTAACACTAATAATTTAGTAGAGTTTGATCCATTTAAAACTAAAAACTAAAATTGCAAAAAAAAAACAAAAAAAAACAAAAAAACAATAATAATAATTTTGCCTTGAAACACAAACTCACCAACTTACCGTAACTTGAAAGCTGGAAAGTTTTTACCGAGGCGTCGTAGGGGGATCTTAGGCAACGCTAGCAGTTCTCTGGATATCACCTGCTGTGTAGCGTCATCCTGCCACGTATAACCTGCCATCCAAATGACAGGAAGTCAGAGATGCACGGACAGAGCACAAACTAAACTCTGAGCAAAGAAACATCATTAGGAGAAACCTCTGAATATTTGTAAACTCAGCGTTCCACCATTTTGTTACGTTCATATTTGCGATGCTCTTAAACGCACATACGAGCGTAAGGATCTTGAGCTGCAATGCTAGCTATTCTCATTCCTTTCATTCAGTTAACATTTCTGACATTCCTGATTAATGAGCAGCAAAATGTGTGTGAACCTGATACACACACACACACACACACACACACACGCACAATGTTTAATCGCTGGGAAAAGAAGAAATCAAGTCTACAAGGTCAGTTAGTGTATTGTTAAGCTTAGCAATAAAGCAAAATCTCACAGTAGGAAACTTTATAAAAGAACATGAAGGTTAAGGAGTGAATGTTATCATATCTGTCAACCCTCTTGATTTTCCCGGGATTCTCCCGTATTTTTAATCTTTCTATAAAAAAAATCCCACTGGGTGTAATTGATTTGCTACATTCGCCTCCGGTAAAGCAAGTGGCAGAACATTAGCTCTAACATCTACAGAACTCACTCAAACGGCACCCAATAAAACAAGTAGAAGAAGAAGAACAGCATCCCGAGGATGGAGGAACATGAGAGAGAGATGGCCTTGGAGTACCTGCAAAAAAGGCGAAAACCTTGTGCAAGTATCTTAACAAATGGGAGGAGGCTTTACCCGTACTTACCCAAGAGCAACATCGGGCAAAGTCGTGCTTTTTGTAGAATATGCTACACAGATTTTAGTGTATCACACGGAGGGAAAAGTGATGTGAGCCAACATGACAAATCTGCAAAGCACAAGTGCGGCCCACAGAAAACAGAATGGCACTGGACAATGGTACTGTTTGTGCTTTACTGTCGTGTAAAATCAACCACACGGGTCAAGCTCACAAATACACTCCGTCTCAGAAGGTGTTAAGGAATGCAAAGTCTGCAACCTATGTGTATAACAAGTCCCTTGTAGATGCAAGAGAACCTCACGACCAATAAAATGGTATCCCACATCCATTCTCTTGTCTAGTGGTGTGTGTGAGGGGGGGTCCGGGGGCGGGGTTTGCAGTTGGATTTCCCTTATTTTCAAATCCCAATGTTGACAGGTATGATGTTATAGTTTGCTTTATGACAAAACTCTTATTTAAACTGTTATTTATAAAGCAAAAACTTTTCCTTTTACACAATATTATTCCTCTTTTTCTACTCTTTTTTGTGTTGAATACTTTGTAAAGCGATCTTGAGTGTTACAAAGGCTGAATTAATGGTTTAATGAAATAATAAATTAATAAATTTACGCTTTGCATGTTAGTTTTGTTAATTTTTTTAATCTCTTAGAAATAAGGGTATACGTCACAGGTTTTCACCTTCACACTGTGGTTCCTATGGCGATGAACACCATCCCATGTGCTCATGTTGATTTTGGTTTCAGTTGTAGTCCTGTCATTGGTTTCCTACCTGAGTGTGTTCACCTGTGTCGTGTTAATTGTTAATTAATTAGTCTTTTTTATATTCTCTCTCTGTGTTATATGTTTTTAGTTACTTCAGGTCTGAGCCTTGTTCTGTGTTTCCTTCTTTCCTGTCTTTCCTCATCAACTCGCCGCATGTTACAGTTCACAATTCGTCCTTTCAGCAATGGAGAACTTTTTCAGAACGACTAATGTGCTTGTCTTCGTTATTGGTATCGTTGTAAAAGTTTAAAGTAACCAAAACTACTTATTTATTGTGGTAGAATGTTAGATAAAACTCCATCAGAAATCAGAAGAGCTTTCTCTGATGTCTCTCGTGTTCTTTACACCGTTGTTGCTCCGGTGTAATAGCTGTAGTTTTGAAGTTTCATTATGTAGTCATATTTTTAAACTGTTATTGAAGGAGAGGTTTTAACAGCTTCCCTTAGACTTCCATTATAAGTAAACAGTTTGGAAAAACGTGGAAATGTGTGGAAATACTCGTTCAGGATAATCACGCAGAGTGGAAGCAAAAACGGTTCAAAAAACAGTGGAGTTTTCTAAAGGTTATTTAAAAAAAATAAATAAAACAACAGCAAGAAACCAAAGGAAAACCTAATCAGTGAAAGATACTTCATTAATCACACAGTGTTTCACAGTATGCCATGAATCAGAGATCCTGTAATCCCAGCTAATAATAACCTGGAAATAAAAGTGAAGTGAAAAACACTTAGTGAATTCATTTGTTATTGAATTATAAACACTATCATTAAGTTCTCGTTTGCACGAGCCTCACAAAGCATTAGCATGGTTTCCAAAGAAAGTTGGGCTAAATGATTTGACTAAACCATGATGAGCAGCTCTGAGCCTGAGTACACTTTGTGTAAAGTGTTTTGCTTTGTTGAATAAGTGATAACAGTAAACTATTATAACGTGATGAGTTGGTTGTGATTTACCGCTGTGCTGTTTAACTAATGGACCATTGTAGAAAAAGAAAAGGGATTCAGCGGGAGAAAGTCAATATTTAAATCAGTATTTAGTCATTAAAAAGAAGGATTCAATTTGTAATAGTAGTGGAAAGGGTTAATATTTACAAGGTAAGTGTAGTAATTGTTTATTAGAGGCATCAACATTTCATTTACAGTCTGCTGCGATTTAATGTTCTTCCATACGCACACA
The DNA here is from genome assembly GCA_037576675.1 of Pangasius sanitwongsei. Taxonomy (NCBI): domain Eukaryota; kingdom Metazoa; phylum Chordata; class Actinopteri; order Siluriformes; family Pangasiidae; genus Pangasius; species Pangasius sanitwongsei. The sequence continues at coordinate 2,193,812 of CM075006.1, forward strand.
GTAAAGAATATCACAATTCTCCAGCAGCCTGCTGTTGAGATCTGTTCTCTGACCTCTCGGAGAAACTCATTTAAAATCTACACCATGTTGGCAGGTGGGAGTGTAAATAAGAGATGAAGGAAATGGGACTGACAATAAAATATCATTTTTGCTTCAGGTTTGCAAACACCAGTGGCTGATATTTCACCTTGTTTCACTCAGATCAACACGACCTGAGCACCATGTCTGCAATACAAATACCAAAATACGCTGTTTATTAGCTATAGCGATTCTGTTAACCATGTTTCATATTCATTACACCAAAGCGCTGTTGAATTCTGCATTCTGATTGGTCAGGAGGTGTTGATTAATTTTCTTTAACAGCAGCTCTGACAGTAGCGCAGGTTTATATTAATGCGCTCGTTCTGATGCGTTATTGTTTCTATAGTAACCGCTCGTTCACAGGGATTTCGTCGACAAATCATTGATGCGTAAGGAGATTTATTTTACTTAACATTTAAGGAAGGAGTCTCCAGTGTCAGCTCTCTGTAACAGTCAGATGTAAAGCTGTGACTTTAAGTTTTCCGACACCTTCAGGACAGAGGAGTTTACGCTTTGTGGTTTCTCGGTAAAGTGACAAGCTTCAATTCTTTTTTTGTCTTATTAAATCCAAAAAAAGAGAGAAAAAATAGTGGCTGGTGAGAGAACGACTATTTATAGTTGCTATAAAGTGAGAAGAGCAACTAACTTGCTTAACAGAAATTCCACAACATTGATTGTAGCTATAAATGGATAAAAGGTATGAGGTGTTGTTCCATAATACAAATGTAACTGTTGGCAAATTGCTGTGTTATAAGAGAAAGAAAACACTCTGCTCCATCACACCATGCCATTGTTGATTATTTTTCTATAACAGCACAACACACGGTGTTTTTACTCCTTATTTAAAACATAGATGTCTACAAGAAAAATACTGTCTAGTCTCAAATCCTAGCAGTAACAGATTTTCTTCAGACCTGGCGATGCTAATATGCATCTTTTCCCTCTTCATCAGTGCCTATAGGGCAGTGTTCATCCATGCCTTCATGCTCAAAGCCAAAGCTGCCTCTTGGCAGAATCGTCTCCTCATGTATTGACCCAGTGAGTCAGTTGGAACGATTACAGAGCCGAGAGTCTGCCGAGGCTTGCCAAAACAATTTTGCATCCAGGCAGGAAGCCTGTTCTCCATCTCTTCCCCCAGCCTGATGAGCCTGTGGCCAAAAAAAAAAAAGAAAATTCCACAACATGCAAAAAAAAAAAAAAAAAAATCCAGCAGAGAGATGGAAAGAAAGCAAAAAAACAAAACATGTTGGAGACGAGACCCACCCCCGTATGTCGTCTCTTTTGCATATTACACTCCTTGAGATTGTCAGTAGGCATTCTTAAGAGGTTTTCTCGCCCACTGCTCATGCCATAACGTCCACTCAGACATGCTCGAGATGCTCCTGGGCGTGCGTTGGAGCGAGAGGTCACTGACTGAGAGCGGCATTAAAGGCGGAATGGATGCATAGCAACGCGGCATATCAAGATCCTCTCCTGAAGCATGTCTGGACTTCATTAGCTCTCGATTAGCAAAAGACACATCTGTGATGATGTGTTTACATGGAAACCTGATGAAGGGCTTTATATTTTGACTCGCAAGGCTTCAACTGGGGACGGCGGGAACTATTGTGTATATGCACTGCTATAAGACATTGATATAAGGTTACATTTTTAGCATTCACATCATATTATTTCTTGTTTTAAAGCAAATTATTTTAGAGTGCAACACGGACAGTCGTAATAAAAACACTCAATAGTGTGATGAAGGAGGTCATGTACCTCTATGAATCAGTCTTTGCTAATAATAATAATAATAATAATAATAATAATAATACATTTTATTTACACTTTTCATTTGAGGAAAATCTCAAATTGCTACAAGGTAAAAGGTACAAGCCTGACTATAAAACCTGCATAATAAGGTAAAAGAGACTCAGTAATGCAAATTAACATCTCATAAATAATAAATGGCATACCGTTGGTAAACCACAAAGCTAAGTGTAAGTCATTTTAAAAAGAAATGTTTTCTTAATAATATCCAGTGTTTGTGACGTCCTCGGGTAATCTGGGAGACTCCAGAACAGAAGGCCCGATCCCCCATTGTGCAAAGTCTGGTTATAGGAGTGCGAAGGAGGAAGCTATTGTTGGATCGCAGGTTGTGGGTGGAGGTCATGGGGGTAAGCAGTTCTTTTAAGATGGGCTGAACCATTTCCATGGACATAATGATGGGTCAAGAGGAGGAATTTAGCATCCAATAGGAAATTTGGATGCACTGAATTTTATGGAGACTCGTAGCAGGGATCCCAGTGATGAGAGCATTGCAGTAATCCAACTATGAGGAAACCAAGGCATAGACATGTTTCTCTGCATCCAGCTGATTTAAGATGGGGTGGAGTTTGGAGATACTTTTGAGGTGGAAGTAAGAGGTTTAGAATAGATATTTGATTTGGGTATAGAAGGTTAAATGGGAGTCAAATTTTACACCAAAACTGCAGAATGATACAGAGAGAGGAATATTTTGGCCAGAGAAGGTTACGCGTGTAATGAAAGACAGCTGTACCTGCTGAGGCGTGCCAAGTAAAATATCATCTGTTTTGGAGCTATTTAAGAAGAGAAAGTTGTTTTCCATCGAGTCCTTTATGTCAATTCAAGGCAGGAGGCTAGTCCTTTAGTGGTGGCAGTGGGGGTCAGACCAGTTTTTTGTACAGTTGAGTTGTCATCAGCATACAGTAGAAGTGAAATGATAATCCATGCTTGCAGATGGCATGGCAGAGGGGGGTCATATACACAGTGAAGAGGATGGGCACAAGAACTGATTCATTTGGCACACCACAGGACTCAGACCTCAGACCATCATTCTAAATAGGAGAGAAACCAGCTCAGGGCCAACTGGGAGAGACGGACCAATGTGTCAAAGGCTGAAGAAAGGCCCAAATGAGGATGAATGGTGAAGCATTGTCAGCTGCCATCAGCAGGTCATTTGTAAGTCTGAGGAATGTAGTTTCTGTACTATGAGCAGAGCAAACTCTTCATACAGGTTGCTCAACTTGAGATAAACCTGCAGCTGGATGGCATCCACTTTCTCTAGTACTTTATACAGAAAAGGGAGATTTGAATCGGGCCTGTAGTTGGACAAAATTTCTGGATCTGGTGTGCTCTTCTTGAGAAGAAGCCTGATGATAGCAGTTTTAAGCAGCCGTAGAACCAAGTCGGATTGTAGAGAGCTGTTCACAATTTGGGTGATGAGGGAACTTAGAATGGGGAAAAACGATGTTATTATAGTTGTAGGAAAAGGATCCAGGGTACATGTGGATGACTTCATGCTTGTGATGATGCATTAAATTTCACCCTGTGTAACCTCATCAAAATAATGGAGAGGCATGCACCCCTGTGGAGTGTCGACTGGATGGGTTGTCAAAATGAATGTTAAAATCTCCAAGCACAACAGTGTTTGAAGATGATGTGCGGCATGCAGTGAGAAGTTCATGTATCTCTTTGAAGATTCTTGAGTTTGCTTTTGGTGGACGGTAAATAAGTAGTAGTGTTAATTAGATAGGAGATTTGCTTTTAAGTGCAAGACATTCAAAGGAAAACAATTCAGGCATGGGCAGAGGAGACAATTCTAACTGAGCTCTGTAGATGATGGCTAGACCACCACCATGGCCAGTGCTGTGAGCCTTCTCAATGTACCTATAGCCTAGTGGACAGGGATTATTTATTGTTGAGTAAACCCCTTGATGATGCCAAGTTTCAGTTAGACACATAAAGACAACTCCTTTGCTGAGTATGCGGTCATGGATACGACATGATTTATTTGTGAGTGTGCGTGTGCTAAACACTTCCATAATCAATATGGATGACTGGAAAGTCCCAGATCGCTTAAGTCCCAGGTCGTAATAGTCAGAAATCCACTCCCGGTTTTCTTTACTGCTCTTTCCACAGAAGACTTGTAGTGTTTACAAGAATGACATGAATATTTGTTTCACTTCCAGGATTTATTACAAAACTAAGCACAATCCTCTGTGAAAATCCTCAGTTCCTTACAGCGTAGAAATGATTCTTTACTTATGGCAGCTGTGCACTCTTGTAGTCTCCACAGTTGTTGGGCTGTGTATGAAATTATAGTGCTGTAGCCGAGTAAGTTTGGGGCAAACGCTGGCCTGCGTTGACTGATGTCAGTTTGCCAGATAAAGCCCAATTAGTCAGTTTCAAAGTAACAATCACAGATGACTGGATAAAATGTTCCAGATAAAATGAATCCAACCTGAGGGAGCATGGACTGCTCAAACAACAGGACCACCGTAATCACAATTCCAAAACATAGTATAAAAGTAGGTCCATTAAGTCCTTCATTCAGGAGAAATGTAAAAAGACGCACACCAAACAGCAATAATAATAACAATAATAAAAGCCAGTGGTAGTTAAAACGCCACAGACGCAGTCATAGCGAGGAGTGGTCACCAAAATGTGCATTCCTTCATCCCTCGTCCAAAATCACCCAGTAAGATTTTTAATTTTAATTTTAAGGCTGTGAGTATGATAAACCCTTTGGACAAAACTCTCTACATATCAGTCATTTATTATAGAACAAATATTTGCATATTCAGCCGACACATTTATATAAAGCTGCTTCACTGACAGAAGGTGAGGGTTAAGGGTCTTGCTCAAATGCCCAATATTTAAACTCGCAACCTTGCAAACACTAGTGCAGCACCACAACCACTGACCCTGACTAACAAGCTACCACAGCACCGATTTCTTCAACACATGCCGAGTTATTACACACAAACACACTATAGCACACACTCTGTGATCCACAGTAGCAATCTTGTAGCTTTCCAGTCTACTGATTAGTGCCAGTAATGATGAATGACAGCTTATCGACACCATCAGAGACGACCATCATGTGAAGGATCCAGCATTATGAAAGTCTTTTTTTGTCACTAAAACATAAAAGAAGGATGATAATCAATGAGTTCAAAGTAATCCTGATACAGGCATCAGCTCAAATGGAACAGATGTGATAATTTAAGGTAATTTTCTTTGACTGTATTCAAAGGAAAGAAGAAAATTGGAAAAAGGAAAGAAGAGAAGCAAAATTGCCATCCAATCTCCCACTCACTTGTACAGATCCTTAGTTATAAGGTGATGTTCCATTGCTTTTCTCGCCTTTCTAGACTAGAAGTTGTGCAGTAGAGTTATTATTGCACCTAGTGGTCAGAAAATGGGAACTGCAGCAAGCGCTAATAGAGGCCCATTGAGGCAGGAATCCCGCTGCCCCATGTGTTGAACAGCAGACAGGACAGGTAATGACAGAGTTGCCAAATTGGGTTAGTTCAAAAATACTCCACAGCCGCCGTGACTGTGTTTTATAGCAAATAATCATTAAATCTAATACATTCATGCAAAAACAAAAGCAAATTGTAAGTGCAGACAGAGTGCCGATGATGTACAGATCCATTTCTATTGTAAGGTATATTGTAAATATTGTGAGAGGGGAAGGGAGATGATGGAGTAGAGAATGTCTGTACATTAGAAATGCATGCACACCATGGAGAAACAGAAGAAAAATTAAAAAAAATGTGTCTCCCTTTTCCAGTGGCTGAATATTTTGGGCTAGTGTCAGGTCTTTTCAGGATGAGAAACACACCTGCTCACAAGCTGCTGGACTTCACGCTGGATGACTGACTGATGTCGACTCTCAGCTGCCTATTACTCTTACTCTAAAAGTTCAATAGATAGTAGCCTATAGCACAAGTGTGCTAGCCTCTCGACTTCATGTTGTTTGCGTCCTAATTAATGTCCTCCTGCAGCACCAAAACCTACGGTCATGACCCGCTGCTGCGTACAGATACAGATAGTGGCATTTCATTTCTCCTGTAATACGCATACTGTCGACACAACCTCCTACTGCGTACGTACACATCTACACGATTCTACAGGTGGCTTATTACGTGTATATTTTACGTGTGTATATACGTCCAGTAGTGAGTGTGTACTATTGGCTACTAGGGGTGCTGTGTGGGATATTTTACAAATAAGGGAGTGCTCTGTCCTTTATTAAGCTTCAGATATAATAATAATAATAATAATAATAATAATAATAATAATAATAATAATAATAATAATAATAATAATAATTGAAAGACATAATTCCCGTTCGATAGCGTTCGCCCTCTCATCTGGAGATCGTGAGTTTGAATCCTGATGATGCTGTAGTGATCTGTGGCCAGGAGTCCAAGATAGCAAATATGGCAGCAATAATTTATATTATTATTTTGGACAAACTTTTCATGACTAAAATTAACAGATAAAATCCAATTCAGACTTAGGATTCAAACGTGCAACCTCCAGACAAGAGGGCAAATGTTTTTTCCGTTGCACCACTCAAGATGATAATTGATAATGATATTAAATTAAATGATTATATGATAAATATATTGAAGCTATAAAACAAAATCCAAAGCAAAAATTTGTAACATATCCTGCACAGCACCTTTAGTGGTCTGTAGCACACAATTTCCACCAGACGGATGGAATGAATATGCACTTAATAATCCACCTGCGGAATCGTGTAGATGGAAACGTGTGTGATAGGAGGTTGGGATATTTTGAGAGGACTGACTGAGATTACACATAGAGGCGTCCTTGTGCAATATCTTCCTCAACACTCCTCAGTTAGTCAGTATGAACAAGAGCAGATTGTTTTCTGATTGCGTTGAATTGCCTCGACCTCTTAATCGTCCACAGCCCCATTAACCACCATCTGTGTTTCCTGTGGTTGGTTTCAAATGTAGATGAGATGACTAGCATTAAGAAATGTACTGGTAGCCTTATAGCGATGATAAATTCAAAACTGAGAGCACTGAACAATCAAAAGACTTACCTGGGTTGCTCTTATTGAGCTGTGTAAGAGTGTGTGTTTGTGTGTGTGTGTGTGTGTATATACACATGTAATTAATAGTAGATGACTTCAAAGAAAGACCACAAAAGAAAAAGCGTTACTGGTGAATACACACTAAAGTCTCGGCAGTCACGACTAGCCTCTTCTGAATGCATATTTGAGACATGCATATCGGTCTGTTTGTGTGTGTGTGTGTGTGTGTGTGTGTGTGAATATAAAGGATCCTATTATGCACATGCGAGACTTCCCACTTGTGAAGAATATTGATCAAAGCTCAGGCAAGAGCTTTCCTCAAAGCAGCTGAATCTGAAGTGCCTGCAATCAGATAAAACCATCAAAGGTTACTTCCCAAACTAGCCATACAGGACATACAATAAACAACATGAATTTGTGATCAAAGATCTCAGAGTGGTCCGAAATAAACACACGGCGCAGGTTGTAAAGCATGGCCAGGTGCAGCTTAGGGTCCGTCTTCTTCAGGAAGAAACTGTGTGAAGTTTTCATCATCATAATTGACAATGCTGACATAAGAAGCACCAGACCCCAAGTGCATGAATATTACTTAAAATTCAAAATAGGTCTGGACTAATTCCTCCTTTTACTAACTGACACTGGAAAAGCAAGTTCATTTTATATGTTCGTGCACATGACACGGAGCCGCCATTTCATCAACAAGCGCCATTTGTATTGAGATTTCCTCAATTCTATGCAAATTGGGACGCCACTATAAAGCTCCAAATACAAACAACTGATTCCTCAGATTAATTCCTAACACACATGTGGCCTGAGGTTTCTTTACAAGCTCCTACCCGCAGGAGCTGTTTGACGTGCAAAATGGAAGACAAACATGTAACCGTGGTTTCATCTTACCCTGTCATATACAATGTCTCATTAAGTGTGCATAGAGACATAACGAAGAAAAATACAGCTTAGAAGGAAGTAGCAGAGATTAGCACTGCCTCTAGTGAGTGTATGTAGCTAGCACAATTAGCTTAATGTGCAGTGAAGCCTCGCTAATTTGTATTTAACTAGTTTAATAACTAGGTCAATGTGCTTTATTAAACCTATTGCGCTCATACTTTACAAACGCTACTTATAAAGCATTATGTTAAAAAGTCATAACGCATACTAAAGGTAGCTATAAAGTGTGTATAATGACTTACGAGTACATGTTATGAATGTGTTCATAGTTCATAGAAACTGTTACGAAACTTGCTTTAATCTGGCTACCAACAAAGCTGAAAAAAAAAAGATTACTCACACCACTTCTGAAACATCACTAAATCCTTTATAATTACTATTTTAAAGTTCGTTAAGCCTCCTAGACATTTGTTAACCCCAAAATGGCCACCAACAAAACACAACGCTAGTTACAATGTTAGTCAAACACCCGCTTAGCTCACCAAGTCCTTAACGTAAACTCAACTTCCGACCCGTCTGCGTTATACGTTCACACTCCCTTCGTGATTTCAGATTTATTGAGGCTTAAAAATTCCTCAGACAAAACACTGCTTTAAAAACGTTAATTTTCCACGTAGTCCAGTGATTGTCAAGTTGTTAATATTATCTTAAATTCAAAATATCAGCACAAACCTCTATTCACTTTGTGCAAACTTCGACAAAATCATTGGATTTGCAGGGTAAAAGATGCTAGTCATAAGAAGATGCTTGTAAAACATCTGTGTAGCTTCAAATCCTCTAAAATTTCAACAGTTGCTGTTCCAGAGTTATTGGCCCTCATACTCTAGTCACTGCGAGGCAATCTGACCCACTGCAGCTGCCTCAGAATAAACCACTGTGCTAGTCACATTGTTGACTTCACCCTGCTATTCAGTGTAAGCTGACCTTCTGCAGGTGCAGTTAGCTCAAAAACAGTCACAATTAAAACATTTTTAAAAACATGGCACTAGTCACATGGCAAACATCTGCATAGCGCCATAGCTGCATGCCAACAAAATACAATGCTAGTCACAACCCCAGTCAAACTCCTGCGTAGCCCCACGCAGGGGCGGGAGATATTACAAAAATATCACATATCACATCGCCATTTTTTATATACCAGCAATACAGTACTGTTGCATTGTTTAAAATGTTTTATTTATTATGTATCATAAATTTTTTGATAACTTTATTTTTATATATTTTTTACTTTTACATTTAAAAAAAACATTTTTATTAAAATATTTCACACTGAATTAAAGATTAAGTAAAAAAAAATGACATTATTATTATTATTATTATTATTATTATTATTATTATTATTATTATTATTAGCTACTTTTGGTCAGTTTGTGAGTATAAAAAAAATCACAAATCACAAAAAAGTCACAATATCCATCCATCCATCCATCAATTCTCTGTACTGCTTAACCTACACAGGGTTGCGGGGAGCCTGGAGCTTATTCCCAGGGAACTTTGAGGCAGCTGGAGGACATTTCCAAGTTGCATACTCATGCACGCTCATAGACCCTGGCATTTTTAATGAGGCTGATGATGTGGAGATATTTCTCAGAGATTTGGTAGTGTCTATCCATCCATCCATCCATCCATTTTCTGTACCACTTATCCTATACAGCAGAGCCTGGAGCTTATCCCAGGAGACTCGGGGTCACAAGGCAGGGGACACCCTGGATGGGGTGCCAAACCACTGCAGGGCACAATCGCACACACACACACACACACACACACACACACACACACACACACACCCATTCAGACACTACAGACAATTTTGGAGTTGCCAATCAGCCTACAATGCATGTCTGTGGACTTGGGGAGGAAACCGGAGTACCTGGAGGAAACCCCCTAAGCACGGGTGGAACATGCAAACTCCACGCACACAGCACGGAGGCAGGATTCGAACCCCCAGCCGCGGAGGCGCGAGGCGCGAGATATTGTTATATCGCCCAGCCCTAGCTCCACGCTCCAGTAGCTTCATTCCAGCTCTGTTTCTCTCCTGGACACCTGATCTATTTTAGCTCAGAACAACAAAATTTATTTCTAGCAGTTATGCATCTGCACACTTTACCTTATACTAAGTCCTTAATGTCGTTATAAAATTAACGCTTGTTTTCAGGAGCAGTTCCTTCAAAATGGCCAACAGCAAAAAACGAGACTTTAGTCACAGCTACAGGATGTAAGATTTTGAGATTTCGCCCTCTCTGGTAGAAAAGTGGTACTGCAAGCTACGTGTGGCTGAACATTTGCCAGACCACACACTACTGAATAGTACTAACTAGCATGTTATGGGATGAAAAACACGTGAGTTCTTCATTATCGTACTTAAGTATTATTTGGTTCTTTACCCAAGTATTATTGCAACACTTGTACTTTGACTATAATGTTATAATTCAGCTTGTATTTCAGCGTCAGTATTTGGGCAGCGTGTTAGAGACCCTGTCCTAAGACATTTTAAGCCAAATGACAAATTTAACCAAGAAAGTTAGCTAAACAGTTCAAATCATGTGCTCCAATCACTAGCTAGCTGTCTGCTTGACAAAACGATGTTGGACTAGCATTAGCCTATAGTTTCTCATCCCTAATTATTTAGGTTTTGAGATTTTCTCTTTTTTTTCCATTTTTTTGTAACAAAAACAATACAATCGTATGGACGGTAGCTTTAAAAACATCTTCATAGATAAACTCATACTCCATATTGATCCATTGGCCTTCGGACTTCCTGTATGTCTTCATCTGCACACTGCTTCAAAATGGCCACCGAAAAAAAAAAAAAAAAACAGCACTCAAGTCCTAACGAGAGGGATTCTGGGTATTAAGAGCATGACTGGCTCGTGTGGAGCGTTCGGTTGCTGGGGAACAGAGTCAGCGAGGTCAGATAAAGCGTTTGATATTCATAAACGGTTCGCTTATGAAGGATCCTGAGCGACGGCTAACATTTCACACCAGCGCTTACAGGATCGGAATGAAGACGCAAAACCTCGGTACATCTCCATACGATTTAGAGAATTCCCCGCGGGATTGCAACGTCTGCGCAACATGCCGTATATTTGTTTAGCAATGTCAAGCAAAAATATCTACATTGGTGTGTTTGTGTTACTCGAACATCATACGATTCACACTGTTACGTGTCCGGAATAGAAAACTAAAGTATCTGCACTGAACCCATGATACGTTTTAAAAAGACTCCGAACACATTTATTTTTAATTTAGAAGAGTCCTATTAGAATTAGAAAAATCGCCATGGCAACATGTCCACATTTGTGTTAAGTAATAAACATGATGAGTCAAACACACAGCGGTGTCTTTGGTTTGATCGCTGGACATTTTGTTCTGTTACCTAATGTCAGAACGTCTGTGTGTGTGTATTCCTGTAAGCATTCCCGACTAGCTGTTCTGTTCTGAAAGGCTGAACTCCCACATAAACTTCCTCACAGATGTCTCTCTTTTCACACACACACACACACATACACACACACACACACACACACACACGAAACCTGTGAGTGCACACCTAAGCTTCTCAGGAATCATCCAGCCGAGAACGCGGAGTCCTTCGAGTACAAATCACTACTGTTCAACATCCAATCACAGGTTACATTAGAGGTGATGAAATGATGTTCAAGACAGAAACGTCACGTGAGCGTCGCATGGGAATAATCGCGTGTGTTTCTTTAGACACTTCACACGTTATGTTTCACAGTATTTTCACAGTGTGTGATGTTTTTGACATGATTAATTTATTTTCACATGATTTTTTTTTAACCTGATTCATTTTTTTCCTCATTTGATTCATTTATTTTCAGTTGATTCATTTATTTTCATTTGATTCATTTATTTTCACGTGATTTTATCTTCAACATGATTCATTTATTTTCAATTAATTCAGTTGTTTTCATGTGATTTTTATTTTCAACATGATTCATCTAATTTAACATGATTCGTTTAATTTCACGTGATTTATTTTCAACATGATTCTTTTAAATTTAACATGATTCATTTATTTTCAAATGATTCATCAATTCTCACGTGATTTTTTCACGAGATTCTTTTCTTTTCCTTTGATTGATTTATTCTCACGTTTGAGTTCACGTTCGAATTTATGATTTTTCAGCGTTATTGCAGCGTTATTATTTATTTGCTAATGAATAAAGTTTAGATTACAGCATTCATTTCTGACATACGGCTCCACCTCCAAACTTCAGACCACGCCCCCTCTCTGAGTGATGGAGCTGTGTTTATTTCTGTCACGTGTTTTTGTCCACGTTTAAACGTAACACTGAGTCCGAAACCACGTGAGCAGCACGTGCAGTTTGCGTGATGCTAAAGCTGTTAGCTACATTAGCCTCGTAGAACGCTCAGTGTCAGTTCTCCAGTGATAAAAACACGAAACACTGTGTTCTAGCTGAGAAACACACTCACCATCCTGCACTTATTACGGGGAAGAGAAAGATGGAGGGATGAGTGGAGAGAGAGATTCACAACAAGGCTCATGTTGAGTCATTCAGGCTCTCATTTACTCACTTTCTTACAGGTACTGTCTGTCTGTATGTCTATTTTTCTATCTGTCTGTCTATCTTTTTATTTTTAAATCTGCCTGTCTGTCTGTCTATCTTTCTCTTTTCTAGCTGTCTGTCTCTCTCTCTTTGTCTCTGTGCCTGTCTCTCTATCTGTCTTTGTGTCTGTCTGTTTGTCTGTCTATTTGTCTGTCTGTCTTTCCCTGTCTGTATTTGTTTCTCTTTCTTCAGATGCCAGCATCTCAAAAAAGAACTGTCTTGCACTTTTTCTTGTCCGTCTCTCTTTTTTTCTGTTGATCTCTTTCTTTTTTGGTCTGTCTCTCTGGATTTTCAGTTGCCATCTGTCTCAGGAAAAAAATAACCCTTTACCCTCTTTCTTTCTTTCTTTCTTTCTTTCTTTCTTTTTCTTTCTTTCTTTCTTTCTTTCTTTCTTTCTGCCTTACTCTTTTCCTGTTTGCCTGACTTCCTCATTTTAGTGTCTGTCTCTTTCTTTCTTTTTCACCTTCTGTTTTCACTTCTCTCTCTCTCTCTCAGTGAAAGTATCCCACACACACTCTGAGTTACAGTGTATAGCTGACACAGTGTGGTCACTCTTGAGGGGTTACTGATAAACAAACAAACAAACATGTTAATTAATTAAATAATGCAAAAATTTTACCGTTCCTTTCATTAAAACCTTTCCCTCCATTATTAGAAATCTCTCTGTCTCTCTCTGTCTCTCTTTCACACATACACACACCAACATAAAAACACAAGCATAAACACACAAACTTAAAAGGAGATTTAGTATTTGTTTGTGCGTTTGTAGAGCAGGTATGGTGTGTGTGTGTGTGTGTGTGTGTGTGTGTGTGTAAAATAGCTTACGGAGATACAAAAAAAATCTAAACACAACAACACATTATGGACCAGAAAGCAATGCAAAAGTAATTTAGTATTAGTGTGTGTGTGTGTGTGTGTGTGTGTGTGTGTGTGTGTGTGTAAGAGAGAGAGACAATAAACGAGGGCTCGTTGTGGTGGATCGATGCCATCGATCGTGTGTCATTGTGCGGTTTGGCGTCTGCCTCACAAATTGCGCGATTTCTACTCCAGACGAGAGATAAGGAGGAGCTGATGGACTCGACGCACCACAGCTCGATGACAAGAACACACACACACTCACACGAGGAGAGGTGTGTAAGCGGTGAGCGACACATCACACCACAGGACTGTGAGATCAGGACTGAGACATACACACACGTCAACTCGAGGATCCAAAAATATTTTATTTTACATCTAGGTTTCTGCCAAGTTAAGTGAATATACACACAAACACACACACACACACACACGGTTGCGACTCTTTCTAAATTTGAAATAAAAACACCACCACACCATCACACGTCAATCACAAGCCAGATTTTTTTCAGATGCCATCTGTGTCCAAGAAAAAAAAAGAAAATAGGAAAGAGGGGGAAGCTCAGGAGGGAGAGAGAGAAAGGAGAAGCCGTGACTGAACATGGCCTCTCTTCCCTCTTCTCTTCCGTCTGATCCCTCATTCTTTATTTGTTTCAGGTAATTGGGGTACGACGGCAGCCTCCCTCGCTCCTCTAATATTCATTAGCGCAGTGCTAATTTTGCCAAATGTGGCAGCGTGCCTTCCACACTTTTCACTTCTCGTTTATGTCCCGTTCTGAAAGCCAGTCTGAGACGAGACCTCGCACACACACACACACACGCACACACACACACACACACACACATACACACAGACAGGTGCTGCCACCTAGTGCACATGAATGAGACCTACACAACACAGCCAAGAACGTAATATTTGTTCAAAAGGAAAGACAGACAGCTTGACAGGAAGTGAGACAGAGTAATAGATAAAAAAAGACAAACACAGTGGAATGTTTAAAGACACGAGCGGGTGGAGAGGAAGAGAGAGGAAGCTTGAAAGGTAAAAAAAAGACACTTTATGAGACAGAAAGGTAGACAGGAAGAGAGACCGGGACAGAGAAAGCTGAAGAAACAGACAGGTGTGACAGGTAAAAAGAATGAAACCATCAAGAACACAGACAGGAGAGACAGACAGATAGATGGAGACAAAACGCTAGAAAGATAAAAGAGACAGATGTAAAGGGAGGTACAGCGACAGACAGTTAAATGGCAGGCAGGTGAAAAGAAAGAGAGACAGACAGCTAGAAAGGTAATGAAACAGATTATAGAAAACAGACAGGTAGACAGGTAATGAGACAGAGACAGGTAAAGGACAGACAGGTAGACAGGAAAAGAGGCAGCATGCATCATATGATTTATTGATCTAAACTGTCTATTTTAAAACAGTTACTGGTATTACACAGTGTCAGTAGCATTACACTGTCAGTAGCATTACACTGTGTCAGTGGAGTTACACTGTGTCAGTAGCATTACACTGTCAGTGGTGTTACACTGTGTCAGTAGCATTACACAGTGTCAGTAGCATTACACAGTGTCAGTGGTGTTACACTGTGTCAGTGGAGTTACACTGTGTCAGTGGGGTTACACTGTGTCAGTAGCATTACACTGTGTCAGTAGCATTACACAGTGTCAGTGGTGTTACACTGTGTCAGTGGGGTTACACTGTGTCAGTGGAGTTACACTGTGTCAGTAGCATTACACTGTCAGTGGTGTTACACTGTGTCAGTAGCATTACACAGTGTCAGTGGAGTTACACTGTGTCAGTAGCATTACACTGTGTCAGTGGTGTTACACTGTCAGTAGCATTACACTGTGTCAGTAGCATTACACTGTGTCAGTGGGGTTACACTGTGTCAGTGGGGTTACACTGTGTCAGTAGCATTACACAGTGTCAGTGGAGTTACACTGTGTCAGTAGCATTACACTGTCAGTGGTGTTACACTGTGTCAGTAGCATTACACTGTGTCAGTGGAGTTACACTGTCAGTAGCATTACACTGTGTCAGTGGAGTTACACTGTGTCAGTAGCATTACACTGTGTCAGTGGAGTTACACTGTCAGTAGCATTACACTGTGTCATTGGTGTTACACTGTGTCAGTAGCATTACACTGTGTGAGTGGGGTTACACTGTGTCAGTAGGGTTACACTGTGTCAGTAGCATTACACTGTGTCAGTGGGGTTACACAATTTCAGTGGTGTTAGTGTCAGTGGTATTATACAAGTATCAGTGGTGTAACGCACTATAAGTGTTACACTGTCTCTAATGTTAGTGTCACTGGTGTTTTACTGTGTCAGTGGTGTAATTGGTGTTAGTGTCAGCGATGTTACATGATATGTGTAATTGGTGTTAGTGTCATTGGTGTTACACTCACACTGATGTTACGCTGTGTCAGTAGCATTATACTGTGTCAGTGGGGTTACACAAGTGTCAGTGGTGTTGCACAGTATAAGTGTTGTTACACTGGCACTAATGTTAGTGTCATTGGTGTTTTACTGTGTCAGTAGTGTTACAGTGTTTTCGGTGTTACACAATGGAAGCAGTGTTGCACGGTGTCAGTGGTTTAGCCGTGTCAGTGGTGTTACACAGCGTTAGTGGTTTTACACAATGTCAATGGTGTTACACAGTGTTAGTGGTGTTACACAGTGCTACACAGTATCAGCAGTGTTTGTCTTCAGTGTGATTGTGTCACCAGTGTTACCCCACTGATGTTACAGTGTCAGTGGTGTCACAAATTGTCAGTAGTGTTATTGGTGGTATTGTATAAGTGGTGTTAGATAATGTAATTGGTGTTAGTGGTGTTAGTCAATGCCATTGGTGTTACATAGTGTCAGTGGTGATAAAGTGTGGGAGGTTTAAACGGTAAGCAGTCTTACAGTATAAATGGTGTCACTGATGTTACGGTGCCCCATGTGTTACACAGTGTCAGCAGTGTTACACAGTGTCACTAGTAGTGTCACTTATATTACAATGTCAGCAGTGTTACACGGTATTAATGCAGTTACACAGAGTCAGCAGTGTAGTACTGTCAGTGGTGTTAAATAGTTCAAATGTTGTCAGTGTCACTGACGTTACAGTGTCATTGGTGTTACACAGAGTCAGCAGTGTAGTACTGTCAGTGGTGTTAAATAGTTCAAATGTTGTCAGTGTCACTGACGTTACAGTGTCATTGGTGTTACACGGAGTCAGCAGTGTAGTACTGTCAGTGGTGTTAAATAGTTCAAATGTTGTCAGTGTCACTGACATTACAGTGTCATTGGTGTTACACAGTCATTGGTCAGTATCATATCAGTGTCATTAATTTCTTTTTTTATTTACAAATGAAAGGAATGTCCAAGTGAATATGTGAAGAATGCTACACAGCACAAGTTTATCTCTCTGTAGGTTTATCTCTCAAATCTATAGCTCTGCAGAAATGTTCCGCTCCACAAAGTATTGGCACCCCTTTACCACAACCATCAATGGATATTGACCAATATCTTCTTTTGACAATGACCTGATTTTATTTGGAAATTGCTTTTTATCAGTACAACAGTGACACTAACATGGTAGTGTGTGTGTATGTGCGTGTGTGTGTGTGTGTAATGCTGCCATCTCTGTCCTTCTCTATTTTTTCAGTACAGCTGAACAGAGAGACTTTGCCCTTCTAACACAGCGTGGCATTGAAAAGCCTCTCTATCTCCCTGGGCCATGGAGGAGTGCACTCAACCTTTCATCATCTCCCTTTCATCTGCCCACATGACGGAGCGATGCGACAGACCGCGGAAAAGATGAGCGAGTGTGTCGGCCTTGGAACCGTTCACTACACAGCCTCATCCAAGAAGAAACGCTGCGCTGATTTCTCCTGACAAACCGGACACCACATTTAAAACAGTGTGTGTGTGAGAGAGAGAAAGAGAGAGAGAGAGAGAGAGAGAGAGAGAGAGAGAGACTGGCGAGCTTCCCATAGAGTTATTTTTATTAGAATTTTGAATGTGCCCATATGAAAACATGAATGGAAATGACAGAAAACTGAAAAGAAAAAAACAGCTACTATGCTTTCCCACTTGTCAATAAAAGAATTAAAGAGTGATGAAAGACATGATAAATGAAGGACAGGAAAAAATAAAGAGAGAATAAATAAAGACAGTGAAGAAGACAGATCAGACAGACAGGTAGTAAATAAAAACATAGACAGGTAGACAGGACTGGGATTGAGATGGACAGACAGAAAGACAGACAGACAGGTACCAAAACAGACAGGTAGACAGGATCGGGATTGATACAGAGGGACAGACAAACAGACAGACACATAGGCAGTGAAACAGACAGGTAGGGACCACGATTGAGAAAGAGAGACAGACAGATAGGTACTAAAACAGACATGTAGACTGAACAAGTATACAGTCAGAGAGGGAGAGGGATAAACAGGCAGAGACAGATAGACCAAGAGATAGACAGGTGAACAGATAGGAAGGCAGACAGATAAACAAATAAACAATCAGACAGATGGACAGATAAAGAGACAGACAGGTGAACAGACAGAGAGATAGATAGAGGGACACATTAAGAGACAGAAAGTCTGACAGATTAAGAGACGGACAGGTGAACAGAAGGAGAGACAGACAGGTGACCAGATTAAAAGACAGATAGATGGACAGACAAGACTTTACAGTGAACAAAGGAAAACCCAGGGTGTATACGCACTCTAATTAACGGGAAACAAAAGACAGGTGCACACATTCAGGAAAGCAAACCAGTCACAGGGGAAAGGTGGAGACAGGACTACAACTGAAAACAACCCAAAATAACCACATAGTGCTGTGTTGCCATGGGAACCGTGATGCAATTCACAAAGAGGAAAACACGACAGAAGTCTGTTTATTTAGGAAATTCTGGGGGGGGGGCACTGAACGGTTCATACCAGAGACCCAAATTTCCAACCAGGAGGACAGACAGGAGAGAGAGAGAGACAGGAAGAGAGAGAGACAGGAGAAGAGAGGAAGACAGGAGGAGAGACAGACAGTCGAAGGAGTGATACCTTGCTGGGCGAGTTGTTGAAGGAGGTTCCTCAGACGCTGCAGTGCTGCTGGAGATGCGTCATAAGTGTAAAGATCTGAAACAGGAAATCGCTGACATTGACCAAACACCCCATCTGCAACACACACACACACACACACACAGAGTCAGTAAAATATCTGTGATATCACTATTCAATAACTAAGTGTTATTAGCAATCTGTGCTTTACAGAAGGAACAGAGAACATGTGATACGTAAATTACAGTGAACATAGCTAATGCTATGCTTTACTTCCTTACACAAATTACACACTGCTCAGGGCCACTTGTGCATTATGGGAATCCCTCACGTGAAAATCACGTTAAGACCTGTTGTTAGCATTTGGGTTGTTTTTTTGTTTAGACAGCTAAAGAAACACATGACATGATTCACACGTGAAATTTACACGTGTTTTTTACACACATAACACATGGTATGTTCTACACATTTTTACATGTAGTGCATGTGAAGTTATATTCACACACACTGTATTTTAAAAACCTCTCATGTCACCTTTAAACCTACCCTACGCTCCGTTCCGTGTACCAGCCTTCTGGATTTTCTAGATCAGTAAATACTTTTGAGTGTAAGGTCAGAGTTTTTGATTTGAGATGCAGGCCATGACGACAATCACGACGACAGCGGAAAGTTTTAAGAGAGACACAGCTCATCAGCGCGTTTAACGTCGCTGCGTATAAAATCGCTGAACGTTTTACTGTTCGACTTGGAAACCTGATGGACTGAGATGTTTTGGCTCTGACGTGCCACCTAGTGAATGTCACTTTTTAATCTTCCGGATGTACATGAGATACGCAGCGAGTGTGTCAACAGTGTGCAGAAGCAGCAGTGTTTGTCCATTTCTTTACCTGACTATCTGTCACTCACTACACCAGTATCTTTACCTGTCTACCTGTCTGTCTCTTCTCCTCACCTGTTTAGAGACAGACAGATACACAGCAACAGAGACACGTCACTTTATCTGTCATTCTCTTTATTTGTCTGTGTTACCTAACCTGTCTGTCTGCTTAACTGTCTTACCTTAATGTTTTTAACAGGTAAACATACAGGCAATACATCTCTCTCTCTCTCTTTATCTCTCTCTCTCTCTTTTCACATTCTGTAACAGCTTTTTTCTTTTTTTTGACAGGCTTTAGATAAGAGCTCAGGTCATCAGCATGACTACACACACACACACACACACACTCACACACACAAACATTATCTGTCCCCTTCCTTATCTTCCCATCACCGTGGACGCAGTGTCGCTTTATAGGGCGTTGCCTAGCAACTCAAAGATCGAATTCATAATTCAGAGGCTATCTGTCTGAGAGCAGGGGATTGTGGGTAATCCAGCTGTCCTCGACAGGAATACAAATGGCCGTGTAACCGTCTGAGATCAGATACTGTCACTCTCTGAACGGCTGTCGTCTACAGCGTGTACAGCCACCATCTCCGGTCCACGTCTGACAGGTGCCGAGAGAGACAGACAGGTAAAGAGTCAGAGACAGACAAGGTGGACATGTGTGAGACAGGGGCAGCGAAGACAGAAAAACATTTTCTTAAATGAGAATTTAAAAAGCAGATTACAATTACATGAACAGTATTTAAGCTCCGCCCCTTTACCCCAGATCTGTCCATTTCCTCTCTATCTAAACACCTCACTTATGACATCAACACCACGACGGTCTCCATAGCAACCTTGCTCACTTTTGACTGTCTTCATTTTGTTTGTATATTGCAGGACGTCTGCAGGACTAATCCCACACTAATTACAGTTTAAATTTAGAAATATAGACACGGATGTGCTTTTCTTTTCCTGTTACTTACACACACACACACACACACAGAGCTAGCAGTGTAAGAGCAAAAAACGTTGGCAGGAAAATCTGTCAAGAGCCTGTTCAACACTACACTCCCACGCACACGCACACGCACACACACACACACACACACACACAGGCTGATATTTCTAAATATGTCACTCACACACTAATGATCCTCTTATATAACAGAAAGTCAGCTGTGTGAAGATGTAATGAGCCTTAGCACGTTACACATGGTACAAAAGTACAGAGACAGACAGGTGAAGAGGTAAAGAGGCAGACAGGTAGAGAAGTAAAGAGACAGACAGGCGGAGAGGTAAAGAGGCAGACAGGTAGAGAAGTAAAGAGGCAGACAGGTAGAGAAGTAAAGAGGCAGACAGGTAGAGAAGTAAAGAGACAGACAGGTAGAGAAGTAAAGAGACAGACAGGTGGAGAGGTAAAGAGGCAGACAGGTAGAGAAGTAAAGAGGCAGACAGGTAGAGAAGTAAAGAGGCAGACAGGTAGAGAAGTAAAGAGACAGACAGGTAGAGAAGTAAAGAGACAGACAGGTGGAGAGGTAAAGAGGCAGACAGGTAGAGAAGTAAAGAGGCAGACAGGTAGAGAAGTAAAGAGGCAGACAGGTAGAGAAGTAAAGAGACAGACAGGTAGAGAAGTAAAGAGACAGACAGGTGGAGAGGTAAAGAGGCAGACAGGTAGAGAAGTAAAGAGGCAGACAGGTAGAGAAGTAAAGAGGCAGACAGGTAGAGA
>CM075006.1:2224363-2243134 GCA_037576675.1 Pangasius sanitwongsei
AACAAAGATCTAAAAGCAGTTTAGCAGCAAACTTTGTGAAAACTAATATTTGTGTCATTCTCAAAACTTTTGGCCACGACTGTACATATAGTCCTTGTACATATTGCCCTTTGTATATCCTCACCCGTACATTGTTTGATGTTCGTCTGATTTCTTGTAGTTCTAGGACCCGTGTTTGATTTGGGGATTAGTTTGGATTTTTCCTTGTTTAGTTAAAGTTTTGTTTTTCATCTGTAGTCATGGATATTCCAGTTTTCACCTTTCCACCATCTTAGTCGAGTAAACCTGGCTCACACTTACACCCTTGTCAGTTTCATCTCTCGAACCTCTGACATCATTACATTCACGTCCTGCTCCTGTTTAATTTATCTGCTATGTTACGTGTTTTTTTTTTTTTCCAAGTGGCTGTAATATGGTTAATTCCTGAAGTATTCCTGTAATGATGGCCCAGATTGGACACTTACTTTTTGCCAAGTGCGTTAAGGCAAATTCCACCATCTTGGTTAAGGTATGAACAGGAAAGTGACTGGAGTTTTGCAGAGAGTGCAGCCTCTGTGACCACTAGGGGGCACCCAGGAGGCAAAAAAAATATAAACCAGTGTAGATGTACACAGGTGGTGTTAGCTTCCATGTATGTACATGTACATCTAGTTCAGTATATGAATTTAATTCAACATAAAAAAAAACAACAACAGCTGTTGGCCACTTAGAAAAGAACCTACTGATGTTACCAAACTGTCATCATGCAGAACTTTCCTCCCAGTATCATAGTGTTTAAACTATTTAAGTGTTAAATAACTCACGGTAGACTTTATCTAGAATCTTGCGATTTTCCCTCATAGAAGCTTGTGCATCAACCAATCAGAGAGCCCCTGGTCTTGCTTATCCTTCCTAACAAGTCCAAAAGCAAAACATCATGGCAAAACTCCAAAAATGAACTATTCAAATGGAAAACTATCCTTCCATCATTACGATGCTGGTACCGTGATTAAAGTGATGGCAGAACACAGCATACTTCACTACCTCCACCTCTGTGCTCAAGCGTTACTCTTTCTTTCTTGCTTTCTTGCCATAATGAGACGGGAGATTTGTGTGAAACGGCCAGGTCAATAGTGCGCAGACGGTCCATAAAGCCTGACAGAGCTTCAATGAAGTGGAAGAAAATGATTGTGTATGAGCCGCACTTCCATTCAGAGGTGAACTGATGCAAGATCCTGTCGTCTTTCAGTCGTCTGGTAGCAAGACTTTCATTACATGTTCATAAGCGGGGCATAAAGCATCTATGTTATATGACTTTATCCTTACATGAAAGAAAAAAATAATAAATATCATTGCAGGTCAACTGTTTAAGATAGGTACTGAATCCAGTAAAAGGATATTAATAAAGCTTTAGACTATCCATTCAAATCCAGATGACTTAGCTGGCATATGGGCTTAAGTGATATTGTACAAGGTGTACATTAGTGCTTCGTAACCTTGTTATAAATGTAACGCTGATTAGCATTCTATTTTAAGGAAATATAAATCCCTCATTAGGCTGAGATATGGGCTTCTTAAATAAGCGAAGCATTGCAAAATCCTTCTTAATGTAAAGGTATTAAGTGAGGAATAATACACAATGATTCCTGCTGTTATAAAATATTAAAATAAAATAATCCATGACGAGGTGGTGTGATATGCGATGGTCATGTGACGCAAAGTCAAGGATTACAATTTGTAATTTATTAACAATTGTCATGTCATGCATTTTAGCTGTTTATAGTTATGGCCTCCCTTTTTTTCTCTTTCTTGAAGTTAAGAAGACAAAAATAACACGCAGCTTGTCGTTACAGAGAAACCGCAAAACGTAAACTCCTTTGTCCTGAAGACGTTGAAAAAACTTCAAGTTACAGACTGTTACAAAGCTCTGACACTGGAGACTCCTTCCATGAATGTCAAATAAACTCCTCCTTACAGAAAACGTCATCATAGCAATGATTATACTGTACATTTTTCTTTGTTAAATATCAACATGTTTTTTTTTTTTTTTGCTCATTGTGAATGGGCTGTTGCTATAGAAACAATAGCATATGATAATCAAAGCATTAATATAAACATGTATCCTGTAGCCAGGACTACTTTCACTTCAGCAGAGGATCGTGCACTATGTTGCTTCTATATAAAGTAGATCATATAAAAGGTGATATAAAAGGATGATGTTATAAAAAAGTCTCTTCCTTGTTTTTTTTGTAAAATCTATCTAATCTCTCTCATTTGACAACGCTAACACACAAAAGCATAAAATCACCACACTTTAATTTTCAATGTAATGTCATCAGCACCAATAGATTCAAAGGCTGTGAACATGTTTGCTAAACATATATACCCAGCATATATTTTATAAGTCTGTTTGTGTGAAACGTTTTGTCTCGAAGCTGTATTTGTTCATTCCAGAGGGACGCAACAGCAGAGCAGAAAATTAGACATCCAGTAACTGAACCAGAGCAAATAAATGAAAGCTGGAAATGTTCAGAAAGAAGCGTGATTAGCCTTTGTTCTGCCCTTTGAGATTCCTGCACAACACGTCTGGTGATCAAAAGTGACAGCACAGGCGAAGGGATCTGATACAAAACCCTCCGAAAAGATTCTGAATATTTCATACACATTATCCTCCACTGCACAATTTCAGCAATAAAGAACACTAATACCAAGAACAGCGAAAAAATATCCACGTTTTCTTGAATTTACTAAAATATCAAGAATACATCAGTTGCCACACATAAATCATGCCAGCAAGATTGCACTAAAAGTCCCATCATTCATTGCAACAACATAGTGATGAAGGTTAAAGCAACTCAGAACTGTAAGTTTTCAGTTTTTTTTTAATAAACGGTGCATTAAATTCTGAGTCTGAGAAAATGAGGGAAGAACTATTCACTATTGATGGAATATTTGATAGATAACCTTCCTATTATGGACATTTGTTCTTAATTTTGTCAGTTAGCTAAGATAGCAGTAACCTCCTGTGGAATATTCAACTAGCTAATGTAACCTCTTCTGGTAAAATCAGCTAGCTAGCTGTAACCTCTTGTGGTAAATTTAGCTATCTAGCTGTAACCTCTTGTGGTAAATTCAGCTAGTTAGCTGTAACCTCCTGTTGTAAATTCAGCTAGCTAGCTGTAACCTTTTGTGATAAATTCATCTTGTTAGCTGTAACCTCTTGTGGTAAATTCAGCTAGCTAGCTGCACCCTCCTGTGGTAAATTCAGCTAGCTAGCTGTAACCTCTTGTGGTAAATTCAGCTAGCTAGCTGCACCCTCCTGTGGTAAATTCAGTTAGTTAGCTGTAACCTCTTGTGGTAAATTCAGCTAGTTAGCTGTAACCTCCTGTGGTAAATTTAGCTATCTAGCTGTAACCTCCTGTGGTAAATTTAGCTATCTAGCTGTAACCTGCTGTGGTAAATTCAGTTAGTTAGGTGTAACCTTTTCTGATAAATTCATCTAGTTAGCTGTAAATTCATCTAGTTAGCTGTAACCTCCTGTGGTAAAAATATGCTGGAGTAAATAAAGTCTTGTAAAAAATGAGACCTCCCTAGAAGGCATGAACTCCATCTAATTTGCAAAAGCATGTTGAGTTGTTGAGTTTGACTATATTTCTTTGCTAATGCCTGGTTAGATTAGCATCCAATGCTATAGCTTACATAAATTGGAATTCTGACTAATTCATTAGCAAACTGTGTAGCATTAGACATGCATATGAACGTATGAGACTGAATGATGTTTTCAGACAAAATAGTGTAGTTGCTTTAAAACAAAAAAAAAACCTTCTAACAGATTTTGATAAGCAATAAAAGTTACTTTTCACATGAAAACATGACTTAATTAATTTCCTCTAATTTTTAACACTTGAGTGCATTTAAAAGTAGCAACTTTTTACTTGAGTACATTTTTTGGCTGGATTCTGACACATTATCTATACCTTCACTTAAGCATACTTTCTCAAGACTTTAAGACATTTATAATTTACTTGAGTGTTCTTGTACACTTATCAAATTACATTTCCAAGAAAAGGAAACCTACGCTACACAAATCTCAGCATCCTCCTGCAATAAGTTTAGTTAGCCAGTTATTTTGAGATCATCATTTTTCCCAGTGTGTGAAAATGGACACATGTGGCACTGAACATCACAAACTTTTCCTTTGTGACTGAAAGAGAGTTTCTTTTGTCATGCTAACTTGGCAGGAATGTTCCTCACATTCTTGGCTTGATTTTGACCCTCGCTGACACAGCACAGGAATAATAAAGTGACTAGAATGCTACACAATAAAACTGCTTCGGTTTCAGCTACAAAACACTCACACTGACACACACACACACACACACACACATTTCCACCCGGAAAATCAATAACCATCTCACAGACCTGATGAATCCTGAACTGTTTGGACTGGTGCTGATTGTATCCACAGCCAGCTGTCAATGCCTGCACACACTTCCTGAGAATTGAATATATTTGATGGCTTGGCAGAAGTCCTGTTTGCTTGTCAAGCTAGACAGAAAGCCTGGAGATACTGTAGATAAGGTCTTAAAATCTGCTAAATTTGTCTTCAAAATGATGCAACTATGTACAAAAATGTTAGAATTGGGTCAATCTGCTTCAAACCTAGTAATAATTCTAACCAGCACGATCCACTGGACTGAATTTTACACATGTACAGTCCATAATCTTAACTATTTGCAACTTGATATATACATTGGCTGGTGTTCATTTTTATGAATTTGGCATCATGATATATCTGTATTATGCATCATGTATCTGTAATATCAGACAAGTATAGCATCTTAATTCAAGTTTTCAGGTGGGATTTCAATGAAACAATGGAGTCTAGCTGACAGATATGTAGTGGAAGAGAGCTCCAGACTGTGGGAGCAGTGAAGCTGAAAGTTCTAGCATGTGCTAGAACCATGGTACTGAGACAGGAAGGTGGAACAGGCAGTAGGCCAGCAGATGAGTATCACAGGGTGTGGGATGGGGTGTAAGACTGTGGTAAGATGGGATGAGGTTGTAACACACTTTAAAAGTGAGCACCAGGACATTGAAATCATTCCGGTATTGGACAGGGAGCCAGCAGAGGCGTAGCTACAGGACAGGCGAGGCAGGCAATTGCTTGGGACCCTGAGTTTTGAGATGGTCTTCTAAAGGTTGGCACTAAGTCCATGAAAATGGCTAATCTCAAAGTGCAGAATTCCCCCAAAAGCTTAGATGGATAATGTACAATGCCCTCTAAACCCCCATCTTACTAGCATGAAGAAGTGGAAAAGAGGAAGCATAACTGTGGTAAGTGAACTTTATTAGTAACATTAGCATTATCATTAGTAACTGAAAGCCGTCGTTATTTAGTCGTCATTTTGTCACTTTCTTCTCTTTACCTTTTATGGAGTTTTGTGGGCGTGGTTAAATGTAAATCAGCTGTGCCATGAATGAGCTTGGTAATTTATGGCTGATTGGCGTTCAATGTGCGCACACAAGGATGAAAATGTTCAGCAAAACTTTTATAAATCTGATGAAACTTTTGTGTTCAGTTTGTCAGAACATTTGCAAACTAGTTTACTAAAAGATTGATAAGCAAGGCCCAACGTTATTTAAAAAAAAAAAAAAAAGAAAGCGCCATGCTATATGTGTTGCCCAGACTAGAGTCGGCTATGTCTTGACCGTCTTGTTCTGGGAACAATCATCATTTATAGTGGATTTGCTGCTGTGTTTGCTATATTTGTTCAAAAGTGTGCATAACCCACAGTGTATTTCAAACCCGCTCTTGGCTCACTCTTCATCCTGCTCTCTGCTAAGTTTACCTTGGGAGCATCTCAGTGTATTTTACACCCACACACTCTGTAAGGCTATTGATCTTCGCCAGTCCTCAAGCAGCACAGGAAGAGTGGTTAAATCAGAGCGACGTCCAGAACCATGCAGTCTGATTAGAGCAGACGGTAACAAAACACTCCAAACTAGATTTCTCACGGTCTGAACCCCAGGCTTTGATTTGCAGCCTCTGGGTAATGCTTCAGTAGCGATCTCATCCCACTAGATATTTTTAAAATGACCATAACTGCTGTTTGTTGATAGGTTTGATCGTTCATTTTAACAGGTTGAAACCAAGTCAAGTTGATCATAACTATAACCAATAAACCTTTTTAGCACCAGTGCACCAACTACAGTAGTTATTCATAAGTAAGATTTCCATATTAGGACTTGATTTGCACTGTCATTTTTATTTAATGTTACCATAACAACCACTATTTATCGATCATTTATTGAACATTAGCTATGTTAGCCAGGAGATAAATTAGCCGGTGTAACTATTGTAGCGTCTTGTTCTTAGACTAAAAAGTTTCCTGGTTCCTGTAAACTTGCAGGTGATCCGACTTTGCATAACTTTTATATAGACTCACCAGCCATTTTATTGAGAATACCTGTAAACCTGGTCATTCATGCACTTATATCAGCCAATCATGTAGCAGCATGAACAATGTATAACATGCACATACAGGTCAAGAGCTTCAGTTTATGTTCGCATCAATCATCAGCATGCAGAATAAAGGTGATCTCGGTGACTGGGATCGTAGTATGCTTGTTGGTTTGAGTATTTCAGAAACTGCTGATCTCCTGGAATTTTCACACACAACAGTCTCAAGAGTTTATACAGTATAAAAACAAAAACCATCCAGTGAGAGGCAATCCTGTAGGCGGACCCGTCTACTGTAACTCAAATAACCACTCTTTACAACCATGGTGAGCAGAAACGCATCGCAGAACTCAAACCTTGAGGCAGAAGACCACATCAGGTTCCACTCCTGTCAGGAACAGGACCAGGAATCTGAGACTATGTTGGGCACAGACTCTCCGAAACTGGATAGCTGAACATTGGAAAAAAAGACCAGGCGAGGTCTTTTGGATATATTTATTCATCCCACAGCTAATAAATAAATAAAATAATTAAATAAATAAATAGGAATCAGTCAGAAAGATGGATGGGCCTGGCAATTAGCAGCTAATCTCACCCAGTCTCCCTCTGCGCTCTTTCTTTTATATTATCTGTTCACTAAACAAAGCCTTGCATTGGCAGGAAGCCCAACTGGAGCACCTCTGAGACCGACAAAACACGTCATTCTTATTCACTCTTAAAACAACTGATAAAGCACAGCACAAAGGCAGGGATGAGCAGAAAGGAAGGTTTCCAACTCCCCGAGCGTGCGTCTGCATATTATTTCTCTGTTGAAGAAACTCCCGGAGCACTCGGGCCTCCACTCCTCACTGCGCTCCTTTAATTAAGCTGAACGATTTACCATGCCTCTTATTGTTTTTTTTTTTTGTTTCTTCTCCCAGCGTAAATCACTTCAGCACTG
This sequence comes from Pangasius sanitwongsei, assembly GCA_037576675.1. Classification (NCBI taxonomy): domain Eukaryota; kingdom Metazoa; phylum Chordata; class Actinopteri; order Siluriformes; family Pangasiidae; genus Pangasius; species Pangasius sanitwongsei. Next base: position 2,231,746 of record CM075006.1, read on the forward strand.
CAGCAGAACGCTGGGGAAATCACGGAGCACGACTCTGCTCTGAGAAACCACACAGAAATGATCAATTAACTGCCTGAGAGCCACTGACTCACGGACAAACACGAGAGAACGAGCAGAAAACACTGAGTCAACAAACTGCTTCTAAATTCAAAGTCAGTCAGCAAGTAGGTGTAAGTGAAGGAGGCATGGCTTTTGTGTATGTTAGTCCCAGTGAAGGGGGCGTGGCCTCTAAATGTGTTCATCTCAGTGAAGGAACAGCACATCCCCAAGTGTTTTATTCCTCTTAAACCACAGGAACTTGCCAATAGTTACAATATTTAATAAAAATTAACTCTTGCTTTCTATCCATTTATAGTTACATTTAATGTTTTGGAACATCAGTGAAACAAGTTAGTTCCTGTTCTCACTTACGTTATAGCAGCTATAAACTGTCATTCTCTTGCCAGCCTCTCTTTATTCTCTCTCTTGAAGTTAATATGAAAAAAAAAAAACATGGCAGCTTGTCATGTTGCAGAGAAACCACAAAGCGTAAACTCCTCTGTCTTGAAAATGTTAGGAAACTTAAAGTTATAGCTTTACCTCTGACACTGGAGACTCCTTCCATAAATGTTAAATTACAGAAAACTTCACCATATCAACAATTACACATGGCTTACACATCCCTGTGAATGAGCTGTTACTACAGAAACAATAACATATTAGCACGAGAGCATTGATAGAAACCTGTGATTTGCAGCTGCACTGCTGTCAGAGCTGCTGTTATAGAAAATTAATCAACACCTTCTGACCAATCAGAGTCCAGAATTCAACAGCGCTTTGGTATAAAGATACAAATTTGGACTTACCATTGATGCAAACCTCATGCGGCTCACATAGATCATCCTCAAAGAGGCAGCCTGAAAGCACACACACACACACACGCAGTCATTAAAGGGACAAAGAAAAAAACAACATTTATAACAAGCTGACAAACTAAAGTGCAGTAAATGTCGGAGTGTACAGACGTTAATGAGACGTGAGGTTTTATTCATTACTGTAATATTCTAAATGTAATCAGAGCTAAACTCGGCTGTGTAATTATTAATCTAAGTCTTAAACTCACAAACATTTACACAGTCTGTACACATCTTAGACTGAGCCTAAAGCAAGGCCACAGATTCACTCAGCTCTGTTCTCACTCCAAACATCTACCAAAACTATTCACCGATACTTTATTTAAAGCGGAGAAATATCTGTTTACGCTGTCTCATGTTGCTTAGGTCTGAGGAAGATGAGGAAGATGAGCTCATTTGAAGCTGAACTGTTCAGATCTTCACTGAGGTGAATAAAACCAGAAGTGAAAAATCTGCAAAATCTCAAAGAGAATCTGTCGTTCTGTCAGTGTGCTGTAGAACAACATTCATCCCCATGGTGTCTTTTTGTACAGTGAAACAATGTCAACAACGGCATGTTTCATTCTTATCAACTAACTGTAATAAACTGTATTAACTGTAATAAACTGTACTAACTATATTAACTGTATTAACTGTAATAAACTGTATTAACTGTAATAAACTGTACTAACTGTAATAAACTGTATTAACTGTAATAAACTGTATTAACTGTAATAAACTGTTCTAACTATATTAACTGTATATACATATCTGAATGTGAAAGGGGTGAATCTCCTGGATGAACAAATGGACAGATAGATGAATGAGTGAATGGATGAATAAATAAATGGATAGAAGAGTAAAAAAAATAAGTAGGTGAACTGATGAATGAATGGAAGGATGGATGGATGAATAAATAAATAATTAACTGATTAAATGAGTACACAATCTCACTATCCCTCACAATTTCTCACACAGCACAGATGCAGCATTTAGCTTGTACTTACACACTCACACACACAGTCACACACACACACTCACACACACTCATACACACACACAGGGGACTGATGAAGGCAGAAACATTCACACAAAGCAGTTTCCCCGTCTCAGAAAGGACAGGACAGAGACGACAGGAAAGGCAGTGTGTGTGTGTGTGTGTGTGTGTTCAGTGATAAAATACAACAGGGAGTACAAGATGTTCCCAAGAGGACATGAACAAATTAAAACTTCATCTCTCTCTCTCTCTCTCTCTCCTTGTATTTGTCTCTCCTTCTGTCTTTGTCCTTGCATCTGTCTCTCTCTGTTTCTCTCTCTCTCTCTCTCTCTGTTTTTTTTTCTCTTTGTATCTCTCTTCGTCTATCTCCCTCTCTCGCTTTCTCTCTTTTCTTTTTAGTTAGTGAAGTTAGTAAGTTACGGTTTGTATACCTTTTTAAATTATCTATACATATACATATGTATTTTGTCCGTGATTTTATTTTAGGTAAAATATTATCATGTTATTGTAATATTAATTAATAATTAGTTTTTTAAAGAAGTGAAAATTGATAGGACAATGTTTTAGCAATTGTAATAAGGTCTTTTGAAAAATCTATTCTCTCTCTCTCTCTCTCTCTGTCTGTCAGACCTACCAAACCTACAGATCGGCCCAGGTCACCCTAACACACCTACACACACACATACACACACACACACGTGCAGAGGAATCACCAGCATTAGCCTTGTAATGTTTGAGGTTTTCTGATCTCCTCATTTCATCAGCAGCAGGCGAGAGAAGCAAGGATCAGTGGTGTGATCTGCATCGGAGGGTGATTAGGGAGAAGTGTAATTAAAATGGGTTAAAATGTTAAAAAGTAGTAAACAACAAACAAACAACAAACGAAAAAGCGATGGTGGTGATGTGCTTTATCAGCAGGAAAGCACTGCAGTGTGTATGAGACGATTCCTCGGGAGTGTGTTTGACCGTTCGTTGGCTGCAGAGCGCTGGAGAGTGGATACGAGAGCGCTGAAATTATTTACTTTAATAACTTATTTTAATTAACACTTCCTTTATCTATTAAACGAGCAGGAAACTGGCGCGGGGGTTTAATTAGCAGAGAGCGTTCATTAGAGAGTCACTTCAGTGTAGGGCTCTCACAAGTGCACAGCCGAGTGTTCCTGCTCTGTCACATCACATTCAACTCGGAATGCTAATTACAGAGCGCTCCGTGATCCACGCTGATTGGAATCCTGACAAACTCGGAGGCCGAGCGAGAAATTCTGAAGTAATCACACAGCTTTAAAGGAATAACAACTTAACAATTAAGCAGAAGTGTGAAGCAGACGGTGTCTTTTTAACATTTTAACCCTTTCATATACAAACAAAACTCTGACAAAATATAAATTAGTGTAAAAAGCAGCACGATGCTGTGAAGCAAAAATTAAATAAACACTACAGACGTCATTTTGGCTCCCAGAAAACTGTGAATAAATTAATAGTGTGAGAAAAAAATCCTATAAGAAAATGAATAAATAATGTGAAAAAAATCTGCGAGATCTGCGAGATGATGAGTGCGGTGGCGCTGACGGTGGGATCAGCGTGAAAGTTGGAGCTTTTGATCTGTTTGAGCAAAGGGTACAGATGAGGAGGTGAGCGAGATGGACAGACTAAAGCACTAAAGTGCCGCTGCATCGCTCTCTTCAGGTAGAGATGAAGAAGGGTAACGCTGCCATCAGGTCCCGTGCAGAAGTTCATGAACAATGACTGAACAATTCCGCAAAAATGGAAGGAAACCTGTCTTCTTATCCAGTCATACACGAGCTCTCTGTAGATGTCTTTAAAGACGTTACGAAGAAAAATAAAGCTCGGAAGGAAGTAGCAGAGATTGTTGGTGTCTCTGGTGAGTGTATGTAGCTAGTATGTATGTAGTATGTATGTAGTATGTAACAGAGCTTTACTAATCTAATCTGAGAACAAACATGTAACGTAAAGCTAACAACCGATTTTAACAATTAATTTGTGTTTTAACTATTTAGCTTTATATATATATATATATATATATATATATATATATATAGAGAGAGAGAGAGAGAGAGAGTGTATCTACTACCATTTCTCATCAGAACTGCAAAAAAAAAACAACTGAACAGGCCACGCCCACAAGGGACAAACTACAGGCAGTATGAGTGACTCCTGCGAACGTGGTTCCTCCCAAAGTTTCTTCATCCTTAGATCCTTTTTTCTCCTTTGCAATGTGACGTCTATCTGTAAAGATCTGTGCTCTGAGATCTCAATCATAAAACACGCTATAAAAATACACTCCTTCTTGAATTGAGTAATCAACGTGGGCCTGAAATCTAAAAAAGTTTCGTTCCAGCTTTATGAAGGACAGCAGGTATATGGATCCACAGACTTTTGTTTAATCCATATTTAAGAATAAACTTTTGTCCCCAGCTTGTACTCATTGCTTGTTTATTAACAGGCCGCTCTTGGGCTCCGTCACTTTCACAGACTGCAGTACGAACAGATATCACTGTGTGTGAGACAGCCGCAGTGGCTCGACCCCACAAACCCTCATAAAATGTTCAGTGCCAAAATCTCAAGTCCTTATGTCTCAAGGTCTAAAGTTTGCTCGTGGAGTTTAATAAGACAGACTCCATGTTGACCTCAGTGTCAGCGGGAAACTCGCGAGACTCTCGTTCACTTAGTTCCAGCACTTCACATGAAACTAGACAACTCCTCCTAGAGCTGTGTCCCGGGTTTCATCAATATCCTGCAATCTACTACAGCGTTTTAGGCTCCAAACTAAACCGATAAAGCCACACTGCAGATTCACTCGCACCTCACACTCACTGAGAAAGGCCTAGGTGATGCTTCTTGTTTCACATTTTGCCTGTTTTTGTCTATTTATTTATTTTTATGTAAATAACTAAGACAGATCCCATCTTTTTTACAGTATTAGTCAGAGCTGGAGTCAAGATCACCAGTGTCAAGTCCAAGACCAGGACCGGCCCAGATCGAGTCCAGGCCGAGTCTTAAGGAGGTCGAGGCAAAGTCAAGATCAAGTCAAAAGGAAAGTGAGACCGAGACGATATTAAATCCTCACGCACTGCACCAATGATTAGTCTGATATCCAGAAGAATGAATTATTACTTTCAAAATTTGTGCATGTGAAAAGAAAAAAACAACACAAATATTATTCTTTTAAAACTCTCAGTCAAGACCAAGGCCATATTTAGTATTTGAGAAAGAAAGAAAGAAAGAAAGAAAGAAAGAAAGAAAGAAAGAAAGAAAGAAGACAGGCAGACCTCCCTTCTCTTCCTTCTCTTGAAAACAAATAGTGTGTGTGTGTGTGTGTGTGTGTGTGTGTGTGTGTGTGTGTTCACAGGTTAATGACATGTTCACAAAGGTTGGTGAATTTTCACGTATGGGAAAAATATGTCTGACCTGAAGGAGGATAAAAGTGACCTGAATTCAGAGAAACACACACACACACACACACACACCTAATTTATCCACAAACCAGAGCCTGTTAATGGAAGGTGCTATTTCACACAATAATAGCCCACTCCTACACACACACACACACACACACATACACTACTACACTCTCACAGCAAAAAACACTTTTCCATACGTCTTGCTGCTCAGCATTACACTGCGTAATACTGCGTAATATAATTCTGGATTCTGATTGGTCATAAGGCGTCGTTATCATTTCTATAGTAACAGTTCATTCACAGGGATGTGTACGGAGAACGCTCCGCGTGTGTAATGGATGACAGGATGACGTTTCTTTCCCGCTTATGGAATTAACGTGATAAACGTGAGCCACGAATTCTCAAGAAAATGACCAGAAATGATCAGAACAGCGAAAATATGGTGACAAATAATCAACATCTGTTTTAATCATGCAGTTTTATTTAATGTATGTAGCGTGACACTTGAGAAACACTTTGGTTTAACGTTATGATGCGATAAAGTCTCCATGAGGCGTTTGCACAGCGTAAAGGTTTCAGTGCTAAATCCGTTTTTAAATCTGCACGTCTCTGTTTTTCATTACGAACCTCTCGAGATTAGCGTATAGAGCAGGAAATGATTATAGTACTCTCTCTCTCACACACACACACTCACACACACACACACACACTCACTCGTAGACTTTATTATTAGCAGCGACACTGACAAGCTGAGTGTTTAATCAGGAGTTTTGCTAATGTGTTTACTGGTTTCGAGAGCCATTACGCTGTGCGGAGGCTTTTGTTTTTGTGACGGCGACGCACTAATAATTTTACCACTGAACGTTAAAGTTGATAAACTGTTTTTATTCTAATGCTTACACGCTGTTATTGCATGCTAACACACTTCTCAGGAACCAAAAACACTACGTCGCTTGTTTATGGTGCAAAAGTCTGGTTTATAAAATCCTTAAAGGAACACGTCCAATTTTCCACAAGTGTAGCTCTCAGGACACGTGTGTAAAGTGTTTAGCTTTATACTTGAGCTACGAGGCTAATGTGGCTAACAAGCAGGGGAAGATTAATGTCTATAAACTATAAACAAAGAGTTAGAGCTATTTTTGTCTTTGTTCTGTACATAATGTTATTTTCTTTTGATCATCAAAGATAGAATAACGCTCTTTCCCCCGATGATGTGTGTTTTATTTTTTTCCAGCACAAGCTCAACTATAAATTGGACAAAGCTGTTTATTAGCATCAGAATTTAGATCAAAGCAATGTTTGTGTGCAGGAGTGGTCAGAATTCCTCATGGAGCGGGTGAGATTGGTCAGAATTCCTTCAGGAGCAGGCAGGATTGGACAGAATTCCTTCAGGAGAAAAAAGGATTGGTCAGAATTCCTTCAGGAGTGGGCAGGATTGGTTGGAATTCCCTCAGGAGTTTTCAGGATTGGTCGGAATTCCTTCAGGAGTTTTCAGGATTGGTCGGAATTCCTTCAGGAGTTTGCAGGATTGGTTGGAATTCCTTCAGGCGTTTGCAGGATTGGTTGGAATTCCCTCAGGAGTTTTCAGGATTGGTTGGAATTCCTTCAGGAGTTTTCAGGATTGGTTGGAATTCCCTCAGGAGTTTTCAGGATTGGTTGGAATTCCTTCAGGAGTTTGCAGGATTGGTTGGAATTCCCTCAGGAGTTTTCAGGATTGGTTGGAATTCCCTCAGGAATTTTCAGGATTGGTTGGAATTCCTTCAGGAGTTTGCAGGATCGGTTGGAATTCCTTCAGGAGTGGTTAGGATTGGCAGCAGGTGAGAGTGCTGTGTGTACACACCTCTACACTTAACCATGAAAATGATATAAAAGTGACAACGTTCCATTTAACAAAACAAATTAAGACTTTTCTCATCGTGGAAGCGTAATCTTACACGCCGTGCAGCTGAAATGCTTAATATGAAATACCTTAATTACCCAAATTTCTAAAAATAAATAAACAAATTAAAAAATGGAGATGTTTTGTTTGGGAATGAAACTCTTCATGAGAACACTTCCAAACCTTTGTGATGGAAATGATTCAGAAATGTGAGAAAAATAAAACCCAACCAACAGACATGAAAAAACTCACGCTAGAGTTTTCACTTTCTTTCTTTCTTTCTTTCTTTCTTTCTCTCTTATTTATTTATTTATTTATTTATTTATAGGTTTATTATATAAAACATAATTGAAATTATTTAACTGTGAGCCGAATGTGGTGCTAATCGTAAGACACACACACACACACACACACACACACACACAAGAGGTGTTTTCTAATAATAACACGGAGAAAGGGATAGCAGAATGATTCAAATATGATTATTGTCTGATTAGAATGTACAGTAGCTTCTTGCTAATGTAAGATTAGCAGTTATTATAAACAGGACATAATAATGCTCTAATACAAGAGACCAAGAGAGGCATGGAGCATGGTTATAAGTGTGTGTGTGTGTGTGTGTGTGTGTGTGTGAGTGTGTGTGTGTGTTAGCGAGCCTTTTTCACACCAGCATTGCCGCCATCATCGTCTAACAAGGACAGTGTCTCATTTTTTTAACAGCATTTCAGCTCCACCTGCCAAAAGCCCATTAAACCAACATACTGAGAACACTGAGTACCAGAGAGAGAGAGAGAGAGAGAGAGAGAGAGAGGGAGGGACAGATAGATTAAGGCAGAGAAAAAGAGAGACAGACAGAGACAGTGAGACAGAGAGTGGGAGAGTGAGATAGAGAGAGGCAGACCAAGAGAAAGACAGGCAGAATGAGAGACAGAAAGAAAGAGAGACAGACAGAGATTGACAGAGAAGAGATTTCATCACTTGTTCATCTTATGAATGAGACAATGAAAGAGAGAGAGAGAGAGAGAGAGAGAGAGAGACACAGTGTGAGACAGGCAGAGAAAGACTGCAAGAGACACACAGATAGAGAAAGACAGAAAGAAAGGGAGGGTGAGAGAGACAGACAGAGAGATGGACACCGAGACGGAGAGAGAAAGAGAACGAGAGAGAGAAAGAGAGACAGAGAGAGAGAGAGGCAGTTTTGTTGTCGCTGCGCTGTCTCTGTCACACAGAACATGACCTGAGTGCAAATGAGAGATTCTCAGCGAGTCATTAAAATCCGTTCAACAAGAAAAAGTTCAACAAGTTCAACGAGTTTATTTTTTCTTTTTCATCCCAAAAATCTTAGCATGAAGTGAAACATCTTGTTAAAACACACACTCGGCTAATTGCAGCTCCTGAGGGTATCATTTTAATCCATTACACATGATCTGTGCGGAAGAATAAATCCTTTAAAAGGCTTTAGATTCACCTTAACCCTCAATAGAGATGCATGATCTATGAATATTCATGAATATGCAAATTATAAATTGTCCTGTGTGCCTCAGTCTCAGTAAAGGAGGCGTGGCCTCTGTATCTGTCAGGTTTTGAATTGGTGAATCTTTATACATCAAGCATAGGCCCAGTCGGTGATCACGCACACACACACACACAGACACACACACACACACACAGACACACACACATGCACGTACGCGCACACACACACACGCTTTTCTCTCTCACAATCACGATCCATTAATAAATTCATCAATCAGCCATCATCAGTTCACACTCCACCCTCATCTCATTCTCCTCCATCAGATCTGATTAACGTCCCCTCACTCTTATAATGGATAATGAGAAAGGAAACCCCATCTCCTCCACTTTGTGTGTGTGTGTGTGTGTGTGTGTCTGCATCTACGCATTGTTCTTCCTTCTCTTCTTCTCCAGAGAGACTCATCTTTCAATCACTTCCATGTAATAAAACCAGAATTATTTCTCCATTCCTCTCTCTCTCTGTGTCTCTCTCTCTCTGTCTCTCTCTCCCACACCTACGCCTTTTCAGCCGCTCAGGGGAAAAGGTCACCGTGTCTCTTCCCGTGTCTCTGAGACCCTGTGCACAGCTCGTGGCTTTAATTCATGCTGATTGGTCGTTGCCTGGAGCAGGTCGGAAGGTAATCGGGTATAAGCTGACCCCGACTGCATGCTTAAGCTTTAAATAAACACACAGAGCTGGAAATACAGCTGAGGTGTGAGGGCTAGTGTATGGAAAAAGACAGGCTTTATCTGATTGGCCAGAAGGCGTGGATCCATTTCCTGTAACAGCAGTTCTGACAGTAGTGCAGCTGCGAATCACAGGTTTATATTACAAATGCTCCTTCTAATGCATTATCCATTCACAGGGACTTCATTGACAAATCAAACTGATCGTTGATTTTTTTTTTATCTTATTAACTTAAAGACAGAACAAAAGAGCGGCTGGTGAGACAACGACTGTTTATAGCTGCTATAAGGTAAGTGAGAGCAGGAACTAACTTGTTTCGCATAGCATTAAATGTAACTAGGAACAGATAAAAGTATGACATGCCGTTTTTTAATACATAAAAAGGTAATTATAGGTAAATTGCTGTCGTATAAAAGAAATTAAATAGTCTAGGAGGTGCTGTTGCCAGTAGAAAGATAGCTTTAATGATCAGGGTAATGATCATTGTTAGCCTGTACTAGCTAGGACTCAGTGGTAGCGTCGTCATTGTCACAGCGAACAGCTTTTCTGGAGAAAATATAGCGTGAGTGCAGCATAATAGAACAAAAGAAAACAACTGGTAATAACTGGAGACTAAACTCTACATTAATATATAATATAGCTACAGGGCATCTGAAAACTGAGGAGCCAGTGGGAATATTTCAGTCTGACTATGTTGAGCAAAATCCCCAAAAACATGATACAGTGGCTGAGTAAATGCGTAAAGCGTAAGGGTGAGCATGTGGAGAATATGCTGTAAATAATAAATAAAAATGAAGGATGTGTACTTTTATTCCCATTGGTTCCTGACTTTTCAGCCCTGTACATTACAGAATTTAGGAGAGTTTTTGCATCTAAATGCAGCAAGTGACAAAATGTGATTCCAGCCTCTCGATGCCAAGGAGTCTCAGGAGTTTCAGTATAATCTGAAACCTGCACACGATCATTTATATTTTCTTTTGCTGACTTTATAAAAATGTTTAACATATTTGGCAAACTGGCTGAAAAAGCGAGTTTATTTCCAGCTGAAGCTCTTGATTCAGTAAAAAAAAACATATGCAACAGTCAGATGCTGAAAAGATCCTAAAACACACAGCATCAAAATATAGCAACACTGATTTCACACTGAGGCCACGCCTCCTTCACTGAGACTGACACACACAGAGGCCACGCCCCCTTCACTGAGACTGACACACACAGAGGTCACGCCTCCTTCACTGAGACTGACACACAGAGAGGTCACGCCTCCTTCACTGAGACTGACACACACAGAGGCCACGCCTCCTTCCCTGAGACTAACACACAGAGAGGCCACGCCTCCTTCACTGAGACTGACACACACAGAGGCCACACCTCCTTCACTGAGACTGACACGCACAGAGGCCACGCCTCCTTCACTGAGACTGACACACAGAGGCCACGCCTCCTTCACTGAGACTGACACACACAGAGGCCACGCCTCCTTCACTGAGACTGACACACACAGAGGCCACACCTCCTTCACTGAGACTGACACACACAGAGGCCACGCCTCCTTCACTGAGACTGACACACACAGAAGCCACGCCTCCTTCACTGAGACTGACACACACAGAGGCCACACCTCCTTCACTGAGACTGACACACACAGAAGCCACACCTCCTTCACTGAGACTGACACACAGAGGCCACGCCTCCTTCACTGAGACTGACACACACACACACAGCACAATAAAACACTTTGAGGCTCTTCACGACAGACACAGGCTATTGGAGATGATGGATAATACAGATAGACTCTCCATAAACACACACACACACACACACACACACATAGTGTGCTTCTGCTGGGAGTGAGTGTGTGTGTCACACACAGTGTGCGTCTGCTGGGAGTGTGTGTATGTGTCACACACAGTGTGCGTCTGCTGGGAGTGTGTGTGTGTGTGTCACACACAGTGTGCGTCTGCTGGGAGTGTGTGTGTGTGTGTCACACACAGTGTGCGTCTGCTGGGAGTGTGT
>CM075006.1:2244354-2259613 GCA_037576675.1 Pangasius sanitwongsei
TGTCACCCAAATGAGGATGGGTTCCCTTTTGAGTCTGGTTCCTCTCAAGGTTTCTTCCTCATATTATCTAAGGGAGTGTTTCCTTGCCACAGTCGCCTCAGTCGCCTCAGGCTTGCTCACTAGGCATAATTTTGTCTAACGTCTAGGACTGTTGCATGTTTTTGTTTCTGTTTGCATGTTGTTTCTGTTTCTTATGCTCTGTAAAGCTGCTTTGAGACAATGTTCGTTGTTAAAAGCGCTATACAAATAAAATTGAAATTGAAATATTTTAACAATTCTGTGCAAATTAGGTACAATGCAGCAAAGCAACAAATCCAAACAATCCAAAGGTGCGACGTTTCTTCAGTTCCCCGCTCACAATTTTAGTTCCTACCTGCAGTTGGTTCCTGTTTACTCTTTGATGCACAAAAATGGAAGAAAACCTTATAACCGTGGTTTCATTTTATCCTGTCATATTAGCTTTAGAAGCCACGCCCACAAACGACAAACTACATGCAACTCGAGCAACTTGTCTCCTACACACACACACACACACACACACCATCCACACTGTCTTTAGAGATTCATGCATAGCTTCCCAATGCTAATCTGTGTGTGTGTCACACACTGCCTCCATCAGCATATTCATGATGTTCCCGCACCTGCATATTAATTCAACACACACACACACACACACACACACTAGTCTCTTTGCAATGCGACTCCTAATTATACAGCCGAGCAGATGTGAACTCTAAAAGAACAGCGTGAATGTGTGTGAGTGCCCATTGAGATCAACATGTACAGAGAAAAGGGCACTAACACACAGCCTTAGTACACACACACACACACACACACACACACACACACACACACACACACAGCACTCTTTAAATGATGTTTAAAGTCATATTTGGTACTTAAAGGGATATTAGACGCATCAGAGTCAAGGCGAGAGCGCTAAATGTTCTCGCTGTGTGTTTTTCTGATCCAAATTACCGTATTTTCTTCGCCATAAACACTCACAGCTGCTGTAAACAAGCGACTGTTCGCTTCCTGCATAAGTTTGCGGCATGAGATGTGATTCGAGCGACAGGAGATTTTTATTTTAATTAAAAAATAAATAAGCTAAAACTGAGAAAAGCAACAAACCCAGATGATTGGCTTTAGTGAGTTCCTCCAAGAAATCCAACACTGCAGGTTCTCCAATGTACTCTCACTACTCCACTTCCTGTCTGGGTTTACATCCTATTTAATAGCGTTTAATGCTCTAAAGTGCACTGAGGCTGTTTTCCCATGGGGTCAGCTGTAACATTTGTGATATTTTATTTGTTTTATTTTGTTAATTACATTTGTGGGAGATATACTGTATAAGAACAAGTATATTTTTTGCACACTATTTTATCATGCAGTAAAGAACTCATGTAGTTGTACAATGTTTGCACAAGATGGAATCATTGTCTTTACTAAAACATTTTCTCACGTGGCTGCATGAACATTCTGCTGAAATGCTCAGGTCTTTGAGCTTCATCCTCGTGCACGTAAAACGTAAAAACAATTTTTGCACGTAAGTGGAATCTCATATGTTTTCTTAAATATCTTAAACCCATGTACTGATTATTCTGCTACAACTGACCCCGTACTGTCAGCCATCTTGAAACCTGACATTCTAGCTCAACGGCCTAGCATTGTCAACAATCCCTCATGCTAGCTACTAGACAGTGAACATAAACAGGTAGCTTGTTTTGATTTCACTTGTGCAGGAAATGAACATGTAATTCAAAAGCCGATTCTCCAGATAAGGAAAATTATTTCATACCTCGATCTCTGGCTTTTAACGATAAATTCTTCAGAGCTGTGATTAACTTGCTGTTCCTTTGAAGGCGGGTAGAGGATGCTACTGAGCATGTGCGGAGTGCGTATCACCACTGTAGCTCATAGCTGATTAGAGCAACTGACAAAGTTACAACTGACCTAACTCTGTGCTAATAATAGTTCTTCTTCTACAGAATAGGACAGTTTTAAAGCTATTTCTAAAACACTAATACTCATTTAAAGTCAATAACACGTTTTTTTGATATTTCAACACACTTATGGAGCTGTTTTAGACACTTTCATTGAGATGATAAAGTATTCCTTTTTATTTAAAAAAAACTTTTAAAGGAAACCTACTGCAAGTCCATTTATGTACTTGTCGTGCAGAGCAGCGTTTATAAATGTTACAGGGAACAAAAAGTGAAAACTGTAATCGAAAAACACGAACGCAATCGCTTTAAATTCTTCCAGAATGAAAACATTATTTTCAAAAAGTGCATAAATGGTTAATAGCGTAATTTTCCCAATAGGGTTAAATTCCTGTCCAGAATTCATCACTTCCTGTCTGGCTACAGGAAGATATGACCTTAGACAGCTGCTGTCTGAAAAATCAGAGTAGAAAGTGTTTTCCTACAACACCGCACAGTAGAAGAATTCTCTGGAAATGTTAAACATCAAATACAGGTTTCTGGTTTAATGCAGGTGCGTAACCCAACTCTGAATACGCCTAACTTTATCTGTATCAATAATTACAGTGAAAATCATAAAGGTAAGAAGTTCTGCCAGTGAGGAATGAAGTCACTGAAGGCTCGTGAGAGTTTCAGGGGTTTAAGAATAATTTATATTTCCATTCTGTATACACACACACACACACACACACACACACAGAGTGCAGTCTCACACAGGCTACAGATGATTGATTATGTCACCTCATACAAATATGTGGCATAATCAAACATATGTTGTATTGATACAGCCTGAGGACCTCAAAACACACACACATACACACACCACATTTTATTGACTGTCATGTGTCATGTGTCTTTTAAAAAGTTCACATACACACACTTCAGAGAGCCTACAGCTCTTGAACAACACTTCAGTCAGAACCTCAGATCTGAACACACACACACACACACACACACACATACATACACACACATACATACACACCACTTGTTATTGAGTACCATTCAAGAGTCATCTGCATTAAAAATAAAACATGGCGTACACCTACACTTCAGAGAGGCTGTTGCTCAGTATTACATTCAGAACCTCATAGTTGAACACACACACACACACACACACAGAGGTCTAATATAGAAATGTGCTCCAGGCCATGAGAGCTGTGAAATAGAGGGCGAATTATGAAGTATGAATTATGCAACACGGCATGACTTTGAAGGATGACGGCGCGTTAATGTCTTTTTCACGCCACGGCCAGTTACACACCCGAGAATTGAAAATAAATCCGCTGGTTCCAGGCCTCAGGAATGCTGAATTGGATACAGGGTGTCTCCGAGTGGGAAACAAAGACCGGTTAGAGTGACCAGTTGAAGTGTATTATGAGAAATTGACTTTAGCCTTTAGCATTAGCGTGTGTTTATTTCAGTGGGATTTGCTCATTAGCATGTTCGTGTGCATGAGAAAGTACATAACTTGGGTGTAATTATTCTACAATTTTCACCTGGACCCTGGACTTTGAATATGGATAACATCTGGACCCTGGATAGGGATAACAGCTGGATACTGCATAGGGATATCATCTGGACCCTGGATAGGAATAACAGCTGGTCCCTGGATAATACCTGAACCCTGTATATGGATAACACCTGAACACTGGATAACACCTGAACCTGGATATGGATAACACCTGAACACTGGATAACACCTGAACCTGGATAATACCTGAACCCTGGACATGGATAACACCTGAACACTGGATAATACCTGAACCTGGGTATCGAGAACACCTGAACCCTGGACATGGATAACACCTGAACACTGGATAACACCTGAACCTGGATAACACCTGAACCCTGGACATGGATAACACCTGAACCCTGGATAACACCTGAACCCTAGAGATGGATAACACCTGAACCCTGGATAACACCTGAACCCTAGAGATGGATAATACCTGAACCCTGGATAACACCTGAACCCTGGATATGGATAACACCTGAATCCCTGAAAAAACACCTGAGCCCCAGCTCACATGTGAACCTGATTAAAAACTGAATACCTGAAGACCTTCCATCCAACTCAGGTACTGACATATACCACAGTATTTGGCACTAAATACTTCCAGCCATCTTTCCCTGTAACCTTCTTGCCAGTTCCAAATGACTAGGAATCCTGGAGGATATCCGAGACAGCGGGGAAGAGATAAGAGGTAAGTTTGGCTAAGCATGTGGTGCGTAAAAGTACACAGCACAAGCCTGTAGTGACGATGTAGCAAAAAGAGCAGTGCATGATTAGCTAATGTAGAGTAGGTTAGCAATGCTAATAACTGACTTGGGGAAATTGACTTGAGACGTTTAATATGATCAATTCCAGTTTTTTGGACCAGTTCCACCTTCTTGAGGAAAAGGGGGCAATAAGGAAGAAAATGATTCCTGTTCTACAAGATGGCTGCTTCCATAATGCTCCAGTGTTCAGATACATAATGTTTTTTTTCTCATGTTATTAGAGGACAGAGTATATTCTCACCTGTATACGTTTTATTTTGGGCCAAAATGTTCCTTTAACAAATCAACAGCAACAAAAAGAATCTGAGCTCAGGAGAATGTAGGGTGGTTTATCCATAATTATCATAATCTAGCTCAAATACTGAAGTGAACTGATTAGAGAGATACACAGATAACGGAGGAAAGACGGATGTAGAGGAAGAGAAAACATGGGGCGGACAGAAATGACAGAGATGAGGATACAGTGAAAGAAAGCGAGAGAGAAAGTTATTAGTTTCTCAACAAGGCTGCTCACTTCCTCTATGAGAAGTATTTATAGCCTAGACAGAGTTGACAGGAAACGAGCGACGACTCCCACGCTCTCTCTCTCTCTCTCTCTCTCTCTCTCTCTCTCTCTCGCTCTCTCCCACACACATACAGAAATACACGAGACCAGCAGCAGATGATGCTGGAGAATTAGTCTGCAATAAGACGCTCATTTAGTAAATGCAACACTGGCGCTTATTAAGGCTCACATAAAGTTCCGCAACACACACCCATAGTGAGGACTTCAACAATGAGGATTTTATTGAGAATCATTGAGAGCGTATTACTATCATGAAGTGTGACTATCATTCAGTCTGATGTTTATCCGGCTTCAGAAACGTACCCGAGTGGATCATAAACCGATTCAGGAAATGAGAAGTGGGTGATAATGATAATGATAATGATTTAGAAGGAAATGATAAGGCTGTGACCTCAGTGTACAGCATTTCAATCAATTTGGGTTGCTTCAATGTGCTTAAAAAAACATTTTCATCGAATCCATTGTAAATTACTCTATAATGTCTAATTACCGCACCACTGAACATAATGTCCAATAACAGACAGCACCACACATTAACGTTTAATATCGTAAAATACGATATGACAGACCATAACATCCATTTCCCTGCATTTACATGACAAGTCATTCAAGTCGCTTGTAGTTTGTGATGTAATGGCCGCCACTGTTGTTGCTTGTGGGCGTGCACTGTCCAGAAACTATGGCAACCAAAATTTACAGCCTACAGCCCTCTATACAATTTGTACACGCCACTTCTGTTGACAATGTATTGAAGTTTAATTTACATATTACGTGCTAGGCTACATACTAGCTTTGGTAGCTAGCTACGTACATTCACCAGAGACACCAATGATCTCTGCTACTTCCTTCCAAGCCTTACTTTGCTTTGTAGTGTTTTTATACACATCTAACGAGAGCTTGTATATGACTGGATAAGATGAAAACATGTGATTACTTGGGCTATAGAACTGCTCTGAGGAATCAGTTGAGCCAGTACTTAATTTGCAGAGAATTCAGAAAATCTCTACTCACATGTCGCATGTCGCACTGTTTCTTTGTGGGAAGTGATGGCTGAGTGGTAAAGGCTTTGTGCTACAGAGCAGAAGGTTGTGAGTTCAAATTCCAGCACCACCAAGCTACCATGGTTGGGTCCTAACTCAAGTAAGACCCTTAACTTTCAACTGCTCATTGTATCCTACCTCAATTGTAAGTTAATAAAAGCAGGATCCATAAAAGCATCAGCCAAAATAAGTGAATATAAATGCTTCAAGGCTAGCAGAAGTCCTGCAAAGCTTGGTCTTTTTCTATTTTCCCTCTAGCCCTACTCTCTTGGTGAAGTAATACTGATATCTGGATGACAAATAACTGATCCTCTTTGTCTCTCTCTCTCTCTCTCTCTCTCAGCATGTCCGGAAGCGAAAACTGAATCCCTGCAGCACACAAATCTCCACGTCAATATCTGACAAAACACTAAACCTCTGGACATCCAGCTATCATTCTCTATTTATATTGTTATCTTGACTCTGCCATCTATTTTTTGTATTTTATAACATCAGGAGGATTTGGACTTTCCTCTCTACAGAGGCCACTCAGGTGCTTGTTCAGTCCCTCAACAGTGGACTTATGGAACTCGCTGATGGCAGGCCTGCCTCTGCACATCATAAGACTCCTGCAACTGATCCAGAATACAGCTGCATGTCTTGTTCTCAACCTCCCCAACTTCTCCCATTGCTGCGCTCCGCCAAAGTGGATGGAACAATCTCTTTTCTGCTCTCTTTGTGCATCCATTTGTTTTTGTTTTTTTTGTCAGATTCGTTTTTTGACTATAGAATTTAGACTCTGAAATTGTCTTTGCCCCTTTGAACATATTCACCTAGCATTGGGAGTAAAAGAAAAAAACCCACTTGACTTGCGTAGAGTGTGACTTTGAGGTGTTGTCTATGTTTTTGGGGTTAGTTAGAGAGAAATGTTTGTTTGTTTTCTTTTGTATATGGAAGTTAGTCGGTTGTAGTGAGTTAGCCTGGGGTTTGTATTTAATATTTTGTCCTTGGTCACACCTGAAGTCACATTCTAGATTATTATTGCAGCACAAAGTACTGTCATTTGTCTGTGTGATGCTTCCTCACCTGTGAGCACACAATGTTTCACCTCAGCACCTCCACGCCCAACACTAGACTAGGGCATGACAAAAAAACCCTGATGCTTGCCTACAAAGCCAGAAACAGACCAGTTCTCACATATTTTTAATCACACCATGATATGCATATGCAAAAAAAAGACAAGAACAGCTCAACTCATATCTCTTAAAACACAAGGAATGTGTGAATCCAGGTTCTTCACTGTCCTGGCACCCGGGTGGTGGAATGAACTTCCACTGACTCACTGTTTGTCTCTAATTTTGTACCTCTGTTAACCGCCATACACCCGAGACTACAAAGCAATGTGCAGATATCTGGGATGGCAATAGTAGCTTAGTGGTTAAGATGATGGACTACCGATCAGAAGGTCTTCCTTGAGTAAGGCTCTTAACCCTCAACTGCTCGGTTGTATAAATGAGATAAATGTAAGTCACGCTGGATAAGGGTGTCTGCTGAATGCTGTAAATGTAAATGTGAGATAGATAGAAGTAAAGAAAGAGGAGAAAATATAATACATCATCAGCCACATGGTTGCTGTAGACCACAGTGGAATTATAATGTATGATGTACTGAACATCCATCTGCTGTTCATTACTCACAGCACTTCAGGATCTGGGCTCCGTGTTTGGTTAAGCTTCTCCTTAGAACCTCAGACAATGTGAAAAAGTCACCAAAAAGTATAATGTTTAATATGCTTTCTACCAAAATTCCTGAAAGTAGTTCTACTAGCGTCATATGAGGGACCACATGCATTACCCATAATGCACTATGTATGTTTATAGGTCAGTTTTGAGTCGGTTTATGAATGCAACATCCAGAACATCGTGTAATGAAATAAAGTGTAAAATTAGCGAGACATCACGTGTGCTTAACATCACATGATCAGTAGCAAAGGTACAGTAGCATAAAAGCTGCCTTTTTTGTGGTTTTGTGGTTTCTTCATGACCATTATTTGTTTTAATGAGCTCCAAAATGGGTTCAGGTATTAGCAAAGGTGAGAAAACGACATACACACATTCCCAGGTGGCTAAGTACAGTAAGTGAAGTTCAACAACATTGGAACAATTTTTTTTTTTTTTACTCCTTGAGCCCGCCCATGTTCACAAAGCTCCACCCCCAGGATCTATGGAGGCCAGAGGAGTTCAATTAGAGTTAGCATCAGCAAGGACAAACACATGATCACTTCCAAGTGACGAGGTAGGCAGTTTATTAATTAGCTGCATTGCCTTACTTCCTTATTTAGATAAACAGTAGATGATAAAAGCACTGCACATTTGTTAAGAAGACAATATTACCTATAAGTAGATAAATACCTAACTAGTACTATGCTAACGTTGCTTGATAGGTGACTCAAATACTTGACATAGTGCACATCTCAAAAGAGCTACAATATGTTTTGTGGAAAAAGGTTGATGTTACATTAAGCTGGCTTATGAAGGTGGTTCGTCTAAAGCACTGCTTTTAACTTAAGTGATAAAAACGTATCTGTTTGATCTGTTATGTAAAGCCAGCCATTCAGACAATTCAAAGCTTTATAAAGATTGCATTTACAGACCCTTCCAGGAGCAAACGTCGCTAATTTGGTGTCTAGTTTCATTAGCTTCACCAGTAATAAAGTACTCCATCTTGGAAAACACCGCCAGTGTTTATTCTGCTTTCACTGTGTTTCTTGTCTTTCATTGTTTTCTGCTCATTGTAAAAGTGTCTGGTTTCTGCCCTATTTTTTCATTCTGACAGACTGAATTTTGGGGGCGTGTCTATGAAAAGAAACCCGTGTAAACACACACAAGCAGGCTGTTTCCAAACGGGTTTTCTCAGCCACATAACGCACTTGTGGCTTAAACCGTTATTTAGTTCATCAGAATGTTCTACTCTTTCTGCAGGTTATTTGTGTTGGTAAGAAATAACAAAATAATCAACTACTGCATCTTTAAAAGTCTGGAAAAAAAATGAAGGAAATTCAGATACTTGTACAGATACAGATACTTCAGAACTGTAAAGAATACACAAGTATCACGTTTAGGACACAAACCCGTTGTCCTTTATGCTCACTCTTCTCATTTCTAGCACTCTCCAGGTGCACTTTCATGCGCCACTCAACAAATAAACACATCTCGCTTTGAGGTAAACACTACAAAAGGATAATGTGAACGTATGAGAGGAGAGAAAGGGAGAGAGAGAGAGAGAGAGCGAGAGAGAGAGAATGGCTCAATATCTCGTCGTACAGATGGCCTGGCAGCGTGTCGCCATGTCTCTCTCGCTCTCTGATTAAATTCGCTCATTCCAGCCAAACAGAACCAACTTCAGCTCGGTGCCAAGCACAGATTGTCCCGTGAGATCCCCCTGAACACGCCTCCATCACAGCGTTCTGCCGAATCGACGGCATCTTGAGGCTTCTGTTCGCTCGTTGTGACGCCAATGCATTCGGATGTTTCTGGAAAGCAGGCAAGCATTTGATTTGAGGTCACAGATCCGTGTGAGATCTGATCTTTAGCTCATTTTCGGACGTGTGTTTTTTCGGGACTCGTCCCCCGAGAGTTCGGTATGTCTGCTGAAGTGTGAATGCTGTTTTCAAACCTGAGAGCTGAACCTCGGTCTGGGGCTCACTTCATCCAAACTGCGGCACGGTCCACACAAACTAATCACTCTCACTAATCACACTCAAGTAACACGATTGGCTCAGCTTGGTACATTACTTCCTGTTTCAGGGGTTGTGATGGTGGGGAAAGGGTCATCAGCAGAGCCGACGGAATGCCTTATTGCTATATAAAACCAGACTTTCAGAAGACTGGAGCTCTGCAATTAGCTCAGCTTTGTGGTGCCAGTGTTTGCACTGAGATCACTCACCGGCCTGCGAGGCTACAAATCTTCATATACGAGAACGCTGCCTCATTTGCAGACATTCCTGCTGTTCTGAACTGTGCAATCGATCCATGGTTTGGTAGGAATTCCTTTATGTGAAAGCAAACCTGAGATTTTGAGCCCCGCCCCCAAATGAGTCCTGGGTCCGGACTCAAGTGTAAAAACTTCTACAAAACCCTTAGCTGCTTTCTTTAACAACTTGACTCTCTCACTCTGTGTAAAAAAATTCACCAGCATCCCATAGGACGAGAAAAAAAAAAAACACCAAATATGAAAGCAATCATAAAGGGGCGGGTTGTATTTATCAAAGCAGCCTGTCATTGGCTGAGAGAACGGACTGAACATAGAGGTACACACCCAATTCCTGAAAATTTCAACTCTGAAAGCCATCCAACCAACTGCATCTTTTCAAACGGGGCAGCATAACACACTTGGAGGAAAGCGCTATCTGCCCTCTTCCACATACATGAGCTCACAGACCCCCATGATTGGCTAGTGTCACTGTGATTGACAGGTGAAAGAGAGCTCCTCCTACTCAGACCACATGGCCAATTTTGCTCCTTAGACTCCCAGCCACGATGGCTTTGGCATCATTAGGATTCGAGCTCACGATCGCCGAACGACAGGGTGAACGCTTTTCTGTTTCGCTACTCAGGATACCAATCCCGATGTTTTTTTCTTTCAGTCCGTCGGCCCAGTGTTCAGAGGTTCGGTTTAGCAGAAATCCGTCTTTTTTTCCCTCAACTCCTGCATATAACAGACTATAATGTTCCAAACCTGGTTGTGTAGCGAGCTCATGGAGGGTCTTATAATGAACTGAATGATGCGTGTAGAGGAAACACTCAGACAGCCAGCGGGAATCTGGCGCATTTCACCTTCCTGCTGGAGTTGATATTACTACATCACCTGCTAAACACAATAATACCGTCTGTTGTACAACCGAATATAGCTAATACAGCCGATTAGTAATAATACATCCTTACAAGGAATAAAAGGTTTCCATCTAAGAATGCATTTTCTCCGAGGAACCCCCGAGACGTCCGATGAAGACCAGTGCATCAGAAAAGCTTTCAAATAAAATCAATTTACGAGGCTGGAACCCTTTTTGCTATGAGTGTCCTGTCCACAAATATAGCTCAAACAGTCAATTAGCAATAAAAGGCTCCCAGAAGGGTTCCTTAATCTCTTCTTCTGAAGAAACCATTAAAAGTTCTACATATCAGGAAGGTCCTTTAGGAAGATACAACCTTTTATATCAACGGAATAAACCGCCCCATGTCCTCTTACCTCACAGCAATTTGTTAACGATTACAGTTTTTTATTTATTAAAGAACAACGTCATACATTTTTTTAAATCTGTTTATAGTTACATTTAATATTTGTGAAACAAGTTAGTTCTTATTATCACTTAGGAGAAGATAATCGGAAAACAGTTTCAGCTCTGCCTGTTACAAAGCGCTGACACTGGAGACTCCTTCCATAAATGTTAAATAAATAAATAAACGTCTCCTCACAGAAACCGTCACCGTATCAACGATTACGATTACATACGTTTTTTTTTTTCCTGTGAAGGAGCCGTTACTATAGAAACGGTAACGTATCAGAACGAGCGCATTAATATAAGCCTGCACCACCGTCAGAGCTGCTGTTCTAGACAACTAATCAACACCTTCTGACCAATCAGCGTGCAGAATTCAACAGCGCAGTTACTGAAAATATCTCAAATTAAACTGTTTGCTTTTCACACAGCATCATAGACGTGGAAATAACACACATCACACATCAACATGATTCATAGGTCCAGAGACTGTAACAGAAGGTGTGTAAAACATTATGCATCATCTTCACACTACACTAATGTTGGCAGGACACACACACACACACACACACACACACACACACATTCATCAGTCTCACACTTCTATCATAAAGTAAGGAAAATATGCCAAATGTCCGAGAATTGAATTAAAAACACACTTAGTCTGTGTTTTTTTTTCCTTCATCCACCAGCACGCATTTCACTCGCAACCCTACGACGAGTGGCGCGTGTGCCAACGTGTTTTTTTTATGTTCTTCCGCTTGTGTTTATGTCACAGTGGAGTTTCCAGAAAAGTGCAGAGTGACATCAAGTGCGATTTTACCTCCTGACCAATCAGATCGCAAGTTGGGCTACAAACATGGAGGACATGTTTCCAAACTTTCCAAACATCCATCCATCCATCCATCTGAACCACTTATCCTTCACAGGGAGCCTGGAGTCTGTCCCGGGGGACTTGGGGTATGAGGCGAGGGACATCCTGGACGGGGTTCCAACTCATCATCAGGGCACAATCACACACACACATTCACACACTACAGACAAATTGGAAATGCCAACCAGCCTACAGCGCATGTCTTTGGACTGGGGGAGGAAACCGGAGTACCCGGAGGAAACCCCAAAGCGCGGGGAGAAGATGCAAACTCCACACACAGGGCGGAGGTGGGAATCAAACCCCCAACCCTGGAGGCGCGAGACAACAGTGTAACCACTGAGCCACTGTGTCTCCACCCACTTTCCCAACATACAGTAAGAATATTATTTAAATATGTACTATAATAGCTTTCGCTATTCATTGGCACGTTAATGCGCTTTATAGGCTACGCTGTCTGAATAAAAGCTACTAAACTGTACCTTTCCGTACCACTCACGCCAAGCGTACACCTCCTCGTACCTTTACTCTAACGGGTAAATTATCTACAGTCTAATTACGCACCTTAAATCTGTTTTTTTTTTTTTTTAAGGTACACTATATCTACATTTCCTGCTGAAAGTCTACACATATTCAAGGTAGAAAAGATACAAGGAAAGATATACTGTAGTGTAGTACCCTAGATTTCTGAGCGTAAGATGGGATTAAACCCAGTTCGGTTCTAGCGAGCAGTCAGACATGGCTGTACACAATTTAAAAAATAATAATAATAATAATAAATCAGTCCAATCAGGGACCTCACTTTGATAACCGCTAACATCTTTAGGACACTAACTTTCTTTCGAAGTGCACTTGATATTCTCCATTTGTTGGACTGCAGACTGCACTATGTAGTGGATGAGGTGTGGTTTGGGACAGACGGAAATGAGGCGCAGTGAACAGCCTGTTAATTAAATTAAGCTCCAGTGGTGTTGCTTCTGTTTGTTTGTTTCTTTGTTTCTTTGTTTGTTTGTTTGTTTGTTAAAACCATGACAACAAACTAAGCAGCACGTTTCATTTCCACACACGTTATAATTTAGGATGAAATCAGAGATTCTGCATTAATGCATGGGGGTAAGAATGCACTTTTGAGCACTGAACACACTGAGCATCACCATGCACGAGCGCAAACGCAGCACACACACACGCACACACACACACACACACACACATGCAGCATGCATACGCGGTGTGTTTAACCCCCTCGAGCCCTGTATCCCGTGTGTTTCCGCTGAATAAAGGAAGTAGTGTGAGCAGGAACTGACCGTGTTTGCGGCTCGCGGCGCTCAGGCGGAGCAGCAGCAGCAGCAGCAGCAGTGGAAGCCGGAGCACAGTGACCGGAGCCGGGGACTCCATCCTGCTCCACCGACCGCGCCGCCGCGTCCCGGTACCGGAGACACACACACACACACACACTCACACACACTCACTCACTCACACACACTCACACAGAGAGAGAGGAACCCAACACACCGACAGGATGAAGAGGAAGAAAAATGACAGAGATGCTGAACTCTCTCTCTCTCTCTCTCTCTCTCTCTCCTCCCGTCAGCGCGCGCGGGTTCAGAACCACGGACAGCGACCACCAGCGGAGCCACGCCCCTTCTCTCTCCCCGCCTGGTGACGTCACTCGCCCAACACACCCTCACCACTATATATATATATATATATGTATATATATTATATATACACACACACACACACACACATTACAGTTTATCATTGGATTTATTTTTGTGTTTATGACAAAATAAGATTTTTTTTTTTTTAGAAAGGTACAAAGAAATAATTATCTTCCTATTAATAATAATTGATATCGATGAGATTTACTTCCATAAAAGAAAAGAGTTTTTCCCGAGTATGATACAGAACAGAATAAATCAGGGCTAGGGTGTATAAGTAAATAAGCTAGTAAATAAATAAACAAACAAATAAATAAAAAAAACAAAGAAGGAAAGAAAGGAAGAGTTTTACTTGAGTATGTTACAGAACAGAATAAATCACGGCTAGGGTTTGGAAAACAAACACACAAAAAAAAACAACAAAGAAATAAATCATTTCTGTAAATAAATTATTAATATTAAATGATATATTTATAATTTATTTACATAAACGATTTATTGCTTTTGTTTTCTTTGTTTTTATGTTTTTATGTTTTTATGTGTACCTTTTCTATTTTAAATACTCCAAAAAATAAACAAATCTTCGTTGGGTTTGGAAAACAAACAAACAAACAAACAAACAAATTGATTAATTTAAAAAGCTTCATTTGAACATTCTAAATATTTCTATTTATTCATAATGACATGTATCAGTGGTTTAAAAATGACGTATTCGGAGTGGAATAAGTGGAATCTTACGCACGGTTTTCCCTGGAATAGTCATGATAATAATAAAAATATCTATATTACACGTGTCTCCGCAGTCTTCCCCAGATGTCTGAAGCTTTGCTAACAGGATCCGACACGTTATGTTTGATTCTCGTGAGCGTAACTATAAACGTGTCACTGCTGTGATGAAATATTTCATTACCACACACAGATCAACACTGCGCCTGCTGGAGCTGAGCTGATTAAACCCAGCCGTTATTTTAAATATTTCTCAATCTGGTCCGTTCCTGTTTTTCCTCATCACCATACGAAGAAAAATCAGAGTTTTATCTACACATAATGACAAAAAAAAAACACCACCACACATTTATATTGTGAAAAACACTCATTTTTTATGTTTATACTCCTTATACTGCTGCCTGGTGTTAGAAATAAAAAAAAAAATCAAGCTATAAAACAAATAAAAAATTTTTAAAAATCACACACTGCATCACTGATCTCTAAGACTTTATTAAAATAATAATAATAATAATAATAATAATACAGATTCATCAGTTTTCTGTAAATGCCATTACATTAGGGATCTGAATCCCTAAAGGCTCTGTATTCAGCATCTAGTGCACTAGATAGGGTGAAAAGCCCATTATTCAAATAAAAGTAGGGAACTAAATCCCAAATGGCTCCTTACTGGATTTCTAGTGTCATACATGGGGTATAGAAACCATATTACACCCTTTGTAGTGCACTTACATAGGGGCCTGAATCCCAATGGCTCTGTTTTAGACAGCTAGTGCCCTATATAGGGTGCAGAAGCCATTATTTTGCACTTATATAGGAATCAGAGGCGTGAGTGGCTCTGTTTTAGACAGCTAGTGCCCTATATAGGGTGCAG
>CM075006.1:2263783-2268783 GCA_037576675.1 Pangasius sanitwongsei
GTGTCCCCTGACTTTCAGTTTCGGGTTCAGTGTCCCCTGACTTTCAGTTTCGGGTTCAGTGTCCCCTGACTTTCAGTTTCGGGTTCAGTGTCCCCTGACTTTCAGTTTCGGGTTCAGTGTCCCCTGACTTTCAGTCTCGGGTTCAGTGTCCCCTGACTTTCAGTTTCGGGTCCAGTGTCCTGACTTTCAGTTTCAGTACATTTTCTATGTAACCCTTTGTGTATATAAACTGGGTTTAACGTTAACGATCAGCTCGTCTGCTTTAGTTAAGATGTAAACACTAGAAAGGCTTACATGCAGGAAAGGAGGAAAGTTTACAGTATAAATGTCCATGTTTGATTTCTTTCTTTTAATTTAGGAAAAAGAAGTTACATCAGGAGTTAATAAGGAAGTGTACATGTAAACTCTTCCAGACGAGTGGCACCTCACACACCTGGCGGTTACAATAAAACCCTGTGAGAACCTGCACCTCAGCGTTTTTAATCACTTTCTAATTATCATCAAAATTATTTGTCAACTATTAGATATGACTGTTTTTTTTTCTTTCTACGTCTGTAGAAGTGCCGTTTTTTGACCATTTAACTGAAAAATAACCGCTGAAATATTTCAATGGCATCTCCTAATTACCTGATGACGTTCATATACGAGTCTTAATACACGTTAACTACATCGAACGTACACGGATAGATTTTATTTCACTTTTACTGAATTACCATGGGAGAAATCGAGGGTGATGCATCTTTAAAGGGGTGAAAATCGAGAAGAGAGATTACTAATGCGAGATGGGGAAAGGGGGCGGGGCTTACAGCGGGTCCGTTAAAATCGGAGAACTCAAAACAACTACGCAACTGTCAATCATTCTAGATTCACATGTCGATTGGCTCATCAGTAGTTTTTATAGGAGGAAAACTTGTACAAGCGTACTCAGACACGGACAGTTATTTAGTAATTAGTTATTTACTTGTTTTTTTTTTTTTCCCACTTGGTCCTGAATTTTAGTTTCGGTTTTACTTTTTAGTCGTCTGGACTTGATCAGTTTTCTCTCTGGTTCTCGGTTGGATCAATAACGGCTTTAGGAACGTCTCTCTGTACATCACTTTGCTCAGAAAGCTAATTTTCTTCCTCCGTTACTTAGATCTTACTTGTACAAGCGTTATGAGTAATGTAGGATAATGAGGCTTCTGAGCAGCGCAATAAAATGATCCTGATCTTCTGAGTCGTTTTTCTCTCCGTTCCCCATCGCCCACGTTGCAGTTTAACACGACAGCGAGTCTGAGGAACGATCCAATTTAACGCGAGGTGATGAGAATAAGAGGCGTCTGAGGGGAATTAAAGAGCACGTGTACGTGAAAGACGGCTCGTTTCGTTCTCACCACAGAACCCTGTCGTTTGGTCTTTCGTCAGGATGCGTGATGTTACAGATAAACCGAGGAATACGGCCTCGATCTGTCAACAGACAGTTCATCAAATATCAAAAGAAAAATATCAAAAGGAGAAATAAAAGACCATCCCTACACCACTATTATTATTATTATTATTATTATTATTGTTGTTATTATTAGTACCTATTATTAATCAGCACAACTACATACACATTAATCATTCATGAATTGATTGAGGAGCAAATCGATCTACGATGAAATATATTTCATCTCCTCACACACACACAAATATAAATAATAAATAGATTTATATAAATATAAGTGACTATCCTGAAGGGAATCAATCTCTCTCTCTCTCTCTCTCTCTCGCACACACACTCACTCACACTCACCTTCTGCAGAGTTCTGCTGATGTCGATGATAATGGCGGCGCACAGAGACGAGAAAATCCCAGTCATGACCTCTGACCTCTCAGACACCAACTGAGTCACCAGTAGGAAGTTGTGCAGGGCGTCCCTGGAGGAGCAGCACAGCTACACACACACACACAGTGTAAAAAATAATGTGGACAGAATTGTTTCAGAAAGAAATGTCAGAAATCAAAGGTCAGTGTTTTTATATCTTTTGTGGACAAGTAGAGAAAGAGAGAGAGAGAGAGAGAGAGAGACGGAGAGACACACACACACACACACACATACACACAGAGAGAGAGAGAGAGAGACGGAGAGACACACACACACACACATACACAGAGAGAGAGAGAGAGAGAGACGGAGAGACACACACACAGAGAGAGAGAGAGAGAGAGAGAGAGAGAGCATGAAACAGACACACAGAGAGAGAGAGAAACAGAGAGACACACAGAAAGAGAGAGAGAGAGAGACAGAGAAACAGAGAGACACAGACAGAGAGAGAGAGAGAGAAACAGAGAGACACACAGACAGAGAGAGAGAGAAACAGAGAGACAGACAGACAGACAGACAGACAGAGAGAGAGAGAGAGAGAGACAGTCACTCACTCACCTCCTGACCCTCCTCTTTGTCTTTGCGCAGACGGTGTGCCATGACCTCCAGAACTTTCTGGAAAATGTTGGCGATGATGCGCAGGGTGACAGACAGCTGCTCTTCCCGTTCCTCGGCATCGTGGGAAACGCAGTCCTGAGCCACCTCGTTCAGCAGAGAGAGCAGGACAGGGACACACACATAGCCTTTCTCTGATTGGGACACACACACACACACACACGTTTGGACATATTGTCATGGCAACAGCTGACTTTTGCAGGTTAATATAATCACACAACGCATTACTACATTATTCAGTACAGGCTGTTAGCGCTGACATTAACTAGTTAAGTCACGATATGGTTTAATGATGACGTCACTCACCAGACAACAACACGTAGGAGCAAAGCTGTAGCACGTGGTCGTTAAAATCGTCGTCCCCCAAAGCGACTTGCACTGCGTCCCGACATACATACAGACAGATCTGTCCCGCGAGAGAGAGAGAGAGAGAGAGAGAGAGAGAGATTAAGGATATGATTAAAGAAAGAGAAATTAGAAGGAGAAGAGAAGGGGAAAGCAAAGCAGAGCAAAAGTATGGGAGGAGCAGGAGAAAAACACTGGAAAAGCAGAAAGAGAAGCAGAAGAGCAGGAGAAGGGCTCGGGAAAAGCATGAGAAGAGCATGAGAAGAGCAGGAGAAGAGCAGGAGAAGAGCAGGAGAAGGGCTCGGGAAGAGCATGAGAAGAGCAGGAGAAGAGCATGAGAAGAGCAGGAGAAGAGCAGGAGAAGGGCTCGGAAAAAGCAGGAGAAGGGCACGAGAAGAGCAGGAGAAGGGCACGAGAAGAGCAGGAGAAGGGCACGAGAAGCGCAGGAGAAGGGCACGAGAAGAGCAGGAGAAGGGCACGAGAAGAGCAGGAGAAGGGCTCGGGAAAAGCAGGAGAAGAGAAGGAGAAGAGCAGGAAAAGAGCAGGAGAAGGGCACGAGAAGGGCACGAGAAGAGCACGAGAAGAGCACGAGAAGAGCAGGAGAAGAGCAGGAGAAGAGCTCGGGAAAAGCAGGAGAAGAGAAGGAGAAGAGCAGGAGAAGGGCTCGGGAAAAGCAGGAGAAGAGAAGGAGAAGAGAAGGAGAAGAGCATCAGAAGAGCAGGAGAAGGGCTCAGGAAGAGCAGGAGAAGGGCTCAGGAAGAGCAGGAGAAGAGAAGGAGAAGAGCAGGAGAAGAGCAGGAGAAGAGAAGGAGAAGAGCAGGAGAGGAGAAGGAGAAGAGCAGGAGAGGAGAAGGAGAAGAGCACGAGAAGAGAAGGAGAAGAGCAGGAGAAGAGAAGGACTCGGGCTCGGGAAATGTGGGAGACGAGAAAAAGAAGAGCACATTAAGAGCATGGCAAAAAGAGAGGAAAAGCAAGGGAAGAAACACAGGTAATGCAGGAGAAGAGCAGGAAAGAAGAAGGAAAAAGATGAGAAGTGGAGAGATGCATGCGGACATGTGATCAGTGATCTCACGGTGTGTTATTTAGGGCTGTTCAGGAGCGAGATGGCACGATGAGATTCAGTGGTGTTTAAATAAAACGCAGGTGTTGACACAGAGACTACTGTTTATGTTTATTTAAACTTGTTAATAATTACTGTGATTTCCACATCATTATACAGAGAATAATCACACTGATAATTATCCTCTGCTATTCCCGTGAATCGGGTGTATTTTTAGGAGAGATTTCTCAGACCCTGCAGCAGCCGACGCCACCCACCAGTCTAACACAGCGACAGAGGGACGTGGGCGCTGCTATTACCAGGAACGCCAAACGGAACAAACACAATCACGTCTGTTCTGATTCGTAGGCAGACGACGGAGGAAGCAAACCGCACGCGCGTTTAAACGAAAGCAGCCGAAAGGTGAGAGCGAACTGCTGCTGGAACGATGTAGCTGTGAGAGTAGAGTCTGTGCACTGCTACGTCACTCACCTCCACAGTTCTCCTGCTCAGACTCAGCTGCTGCTCGGAGACACTGTCGCCAGGGGCAACCAGGAACGGGAGGACCCTCTTCTCCACCCAGTCCATGGACTCCTCCAGCGTGGTCAGGAAGCTCCGCCCCTCCGGGTGCTGACAGACAGGAGGAGATCAGATCAGATAGATGAATGATACACACAGTTAGGTAGATTGAGAAATAAATAAATAAATAAATAAATGAAGTGTAAATGGTGAGACTTTTTGGTAGACAGACAGATGGATGGATAGATAGATAGATAATAGACAGACAGAGGGATGAACATGAGGAGAGAATGTAAGTGTGATGTAATTGTTGTAACAGAGACAGTCATGTCAGACAGATGGATTTGATAAACGGACAATAGTCAATATATAGACAGACAGATGGACTGAAGAGAGAGATGGACAGTTTGAGAGAACGACAGAAAGAGAAAGAGAGAGAGACAGACAAAGGGTTTGACAGAGACACAGATTGACAGCTAGACTGATGGACAGACAGAAATCCAGAGGATTTTGTTATACAAACAGACAGATAGCTTAATAGACAAGAGATGGACGGACAGATGGAAAGACAGACAGTGAGATGGAAAGAGAGACAGTGAGATGGAAAGACAGACAGTGAGATGGAAAGACAGAGAG
>CM075006.1:2271283-2279169 GCA_037576675.1 Pangasius sanitwongsei
CTCAAAGTCAAGTCAATGACTCAAAGTCAAGACAAGACGACGACTCAAAGTCAAGTCAACGACTCAAAGTCAAGTCAACGACTCAAAGTCAAGTCAACGACTCAAAGACAAGACGACGACTCAAAGTCAAGTCGACGACTCAAAGTCAAGTCAATGACTCAAAGTCAAGTCAATGACTCAAAGTCAAGGCAACGGATTACTTTAAGTTTAATTTTTGAAAACTTATAAACTTGACTTCAAATAACCAAAATAACCAAAACCTGTCATGCAATTGGAGTTAAAGAGAAGAAATAAGTTACGTAACGTAATGGGGCTCTCATGTTAGAGTGTACACACACACACACACACACACACACACACGAATATACACTACATATACATTTAATATTAGAAGGAAACAGTTTTCTTGACTCTAATACAGTCACACTGCGAGTGATCAGCGCCCTCTAGTGTCCTGAAACAGGTTTTGCTCGAAATAATTAAACATTTCCAGACTTTCTGTCAGACGAGAAATCATTCGGGTCCTAATTTAAATATTTTAAACTTGATCTAAAGCAATCCGTGTTATTCAGATTCACATGTAAATGTAAATAATATAGTTAGAATTGATTTTATTTTTAAAAAATGAATAAATAAACAGACTAAAAAGCTTCATTTCTTCATTTTAACCCAGAAATAAGCTCCGCCTCTAGTATCCCGCAACTGTAACTCGCTTGGGATTAAAAAAAAAAAAAAAAAAAAAAAAAACGTAAACGTACTCAAACACATCTGATATAAATGAGCATTAAAGGAGCAGCAGTTCGTAGTGTTTACAAAGTAGATTATAACAGTCCTGAGAATTACGAGTCGTCGAAGGCAGCTTTCGTTCAACACTGACACGCCTCGTGAGTTTCCTTATAAGGAAAAAAGGGGCGGAGCTGAGAGCGCTGGAGGCGGGGCTTATTACCGAGTCAGGAAAATGTAAACGTGACGAAACGCTGTACTCCAACACGGCTAGTGCTCCGACACTGTCGCGTGCATCTTTAACGCTCAGCTATGATGATGATGATAATAATAATAATAATAATAATGATAATAATAATAATGATAATAATAATAATAATGATAATAATAATAATAATGATAATAAGGATTAAACACCTGAAAGACGCGCAGGTACTCGGGCAGGACGGAGGCGAACTTGGCCGTGGTGTACTGCAGAGCCTCCTGGTTGAGCTGCAGGGATTTCTCTACGCTCCTCCACAGAATCACCACCAACTCCAACAGACTCGCCATGACCGAGGTGTCCTTCACCGACAGCACGTCCTCCAGCACCTACACACACACACACACACACACACACACACACACACACACACGTGAAGTGAAGTTTTAGTGTGTCACTGTACGTTAGAAGTGATTAGAATTAAGCTGTGTGTTTATTAGAGATGGCACTGATCCGATACCAGGACAAACCGGTGGATCGGATCGGATCGGATCGGCAGAGACTGGGAATCAGAAAGAATTTGGAAAGCTTGAAACGTTGACGTATATATATATATATATATATATATATAAATAAATAAGTGACTTTTGTCAGGATTGATTTTTTTATTATAATTTACAACACAAGTGAGTTTTGTGTGAAAGAGTCGAACTGTGAAGTGCTTCAGTTACAAAGAAAAATAAAATAAAATGAATTTAATTTAGCGTCTCGGTATCAGCTGATACTCGAGGTTTCAGTATCGGAAGAGAAAAAGAGGTTTCGTGCTTCATCCATCTGGAATATTTATTGATTTTTAAAAATATTCCTTCACTTTTATTTCACGCTTTATATTTTTGAACTACTTTAACAAAGTTGCCGCTATGAGACAAACGACGGAGCCAAACGTTCAGAGGAAACTCTGTGGATTAAAGACACGTGCGTTAAAGCTGTGCGATATGACGATATAATATCGATATAGCGATAAATTCAGATGAAAGAAGCGTACGTCTCGTACGTGTGTGTGTGTGTGTCCCCGAAACAGTACCGAGTTGTTCTCCTTGTTGCTGCAGACAGACTCGTCTGGGTTTTCTCCCGTCTTCTGGATGCACGCGTTCAAACACTTACGAATCATCAGCATCAGTTTCACTACATCGACACGAGACGTAAACAAAAACAAACAAACAAACACAAACAAACAAACAAACACAACCATGATCTCTTTAACCTAAGGGCACTTTTATAGAAAATCTAGTATCTGTTATTTTGAGTGTTTAGTAACATCAGAGTCACCACCCACACACACACACACACACACACACACACACACACACACCTATGTTGGTGGGCGCGGTGTACATGTAGGCGTGGCGGTAAAACTTGCGCGCGGCGCCGGGGTTCATCTGGATCATGGAGACGCAGCGCTCGCACCACACGGCCTCGGGCTGAGCGAGAGGGAAGAAGGAGCTGAAGAGGAGGTTCACGATTCGCTTCGACACACACACCGAGTCCAGCTCCAGACGCTTCAGCAGGTGCTCCATCGAACACACCTTCCAGAACTGAGCACGGAGAACACACACACACACACACACACACACACACACACCCACCTTCCAGAACTGAGCACGGAGAACACACACTGATATTACACTACATACATCTATTACACACACACACACACACACACACCTTCCAGAACTGAGCACGGAAAACACACACCGATATTACACTACATACATTTATTACACACACACACACTCACACACACTCACACACACCCCTTCCAGAACTGAGCACGGAGAACACACACTGATATTACACTACATACATCTATTACACACACACACACTCACCTTCCAGAACTGAGCACGGAGAACACACACTGATATTACACTACATACATTTATTACTCACACACACACACACTCACACACACACACACACACACACACACAAACACTCACACACACCTTGGCTGCGCGGACGGCTTTGATCTTCAGCAGCAGGTCGACGAAGGCCACGCGCACTTTCTCTGAGGTGTCGTGGAGACTCAGCTTCAGCGCCGGGAGCAGCTTCTCCATCAGGGGGTGACTCATCCGGTTATCCAGGATCATCGACATGCACTACACACACACACACACACACACACACACACACACACACACACGTACAGCCATCATTAGTGCGTTTTACATTATTCCGTCAGTACTCTGGCATGAAATTTAAAAATAAATAAATAAATAAATAAATAAATAGAAGTTCCTGGAGAAACAAGAAGAAGAAGGAGGAGGAGGAAGAAGAAGAAGGAGGAGGAGGAAGAAGAAGAAGGAGGAGGAGGAAGAAGAAGGAGGAGGAGGAAGAAGAAGAAGGAGGAGGAGGAAGAAGAAGGAGGAGGAGGAAGAAGAAGAAAAGGAAGCAAAAGAATAAAAAAAAACAAGACAAAAAAAAGAAAGCACTTTTAAAACAGTGTGTGTGTGTGTGCGTCTCTGTCTGTGTGTGTGTGTGTGTGTGTGTGTCACCATGAAGACGGCGCAGCGACAGTCGGGGCTGCTGCTGTCCGAGGCGAGATCCAGCAGCTTCTTCAGCAGGTCAGTGATGATGGAGGAGGGCAGAAGCTCCCAACACCGAGACACGACTGAACACGCTCCTAACACGGCCGCGCAGCGCACTGACGGGCTCACGTCCTCCAGCAGGGCCTGCGCACACACACACACACACACACACACACACACACAGACAGAGACGCACACACACACACACAGACAGACAGAGACGCACACACACACACACAGACAGACAGAGACGCACACACACACACACAGAGACGCACACACACACACACAGAGACGCACATACACACACACACACAGAGACACACACACACACACAGACAGAGACGCACACAGACAGAGACTCACACACACACACACACACACACACACACAGAGACACACACACACACACACACACAGACAGAGACGCACACACATACACACACACACGCACACACACAGACAGAGACGCACACACATACACACACACACGCACACACACAGAGACGCACACACACACACAGACAGAGACGCACACACACACACACAGAGACGCACACACAGAGACGCGCACACACACGCACACGCACGCACACGCACGCACGCACAGAGACGCACGCACACACACACATACACAAAGACAGAGATGCGCACAGACACAGACAGAGAGAGAGAGAGAGAGAGAGAGAGAGAGAGAGAGAGAGAGAGAGAGGTTACATCACCGTACACCACAGCGCTGGTGAACTCTGGACTCTGATTGGTCAGAAGGTGTTGATTAAGCAGCTCTGACCACATTTATGGAAGGAGTCTCCAGTGTCAGAGGGGAAGCTGCAACTTTCGGTTTTCCAAAATCTTTGTGGATTCTCAGTAACATGCTGCATTTGTATCTTATTAACTTCATGAGAGAGAAAAGAAGGGGAAGAAGAGGAGGAGGAGGAAGAAGAAGAAGAAGGAGAAGAGGAGGAGGAAGAAGAGGAAGAAGAAAGAAGGACAAGAAGAAGAGGAAGAACAAAAGGAAGAGGAGGAAGGAGAGGAGAGAAGAAAAAGAAGTAGAGATGGAGAAGCAGAAAAGGAAAAGAAGAGTGGAATAAAAAAGGGGAAGAAAAGGAGGAGGATGAAGAAGAAGAAGAGGAATAATTCCCTCAGGGATGTGCTGTTATGGGAAAATAATCAAGCCACTTCATCTCTCCACATCACTGATTACTTTCCTACAGCAGCGCCACACACACACACACACACACTACACTACACACACACACTACACTACACAACACTACACACACACTACACACACACTACACACACACACTACACTACACTCTACACACACTACACTCTACACACACTACACACACTACACTACACACACTCTACACTACACTACACACACTCTACACTACACTACACACACACACACTACACTCTACACACGCTACACACCACACTACACACCACACTACACTACACACACACACTACACTCACACTACACACACACACTACACTACACACACACACCACACTACACCGCCCGTCTCTGAAACACAAAATGGCCGTCACGGTCGCTGACAACGTGACCAGGCGGACAATCCAGAGACAGGAAGTGATGTCATCACAGGGGAGAGGGAAGGTGATGGAGAGTAAAACTCACGAAGAGCGTGTCGAGCTGTTTCTGCACGAGCTCGTCCACTCTGTCGCTGCTCATGCCGGGGTCGTGGACGGGGAACGCCTCGGTGAAGAGCAGGGTGGCGTTCGCTCGCACCTCCGCGTTCACCGCCTGCAGCGCACACACACACACACACACGCGCACACACACACTCGCTGTGTTAAAGACTCATTACAGTGTAGCGTGACGCGATGAGCCTCGTCCGGCCTCCTACCTTCAGAGCTTTCCACAGAACAGGCATGTAGAGGCGATGCAGCATCTCGTCCACGCCCTGACGGAACTTCTGCTTGTGGAAATGCGCCAGAATCTGCAGCACAGGAAGTGAGGTCATCACACGGGGACGGGAAAAGCGTGCACTCGAAACAGCTGACAGAAAACACGACTCGAGAAAAATCTGTTCTTTTCAAACATGCAGGAATAAACCACTTACTACACTGTTCGCAAAAATAAATAACTGAATACGATTATAATTTATAAACTTTTAATTTATAAAGAAATAAAATAATAATAAAAATAAATAAAGTAGAACAAAAATAAACAAATAAGCAAATAAATAAACAACCAAACAAAGAAATCATTAAAATAATAATAATAGATACATAAACAAAAATAAATAAATAAATAAAATAATTATAAAAATAAATATTTTTTAAAAATTCTCAGTAAAATAAATAAATAAATTTCCTCTAGTGAAATTTCAGAAACACAACACAGCATTTATTTATTTATAATTATTTATATTTTTTAATTTATTTATATATATATATATATATTTTTTTTTTTTCAATTAATAATTACTTACAAAAATATTTAAAATGCACCAAATTAACTAAAGGAATTATTAAAATAGTAGTCAAACACAGTGTTTTATATTCTGAGCTCGTTTGAAAATCATGACCATCCAAAACTGAAAAAAAAAAAAAACAATATAATATAAAAATAATAAAATAAATAAAGTAAAAATAAAATCCACCACGCTCACGAATAATGATTTCACCAAAAAAAAAAAAAAACCCACAGTCTTTTTGTCTAGAAGAGAGCAGCGCATGCGCGTGTGTGCAGACGAGTGTGTGTGTGTGTGTGTGTAGACGAGTGTGTGTGTGTGTGTGTGTGTGTGTCGGACCTGGCGCACTTTGGGCTGCACCGGCGAGGTTCGGTGCAGCAGGATCGCGTGCTGCATCAGGTCCTGGATACACGCCGACTCGATCTCCTCCAGGAACGGGCTGCTCGCCTTCCTCCACGCACGGAAATAAATCTCAGCCACGTCTTCAGCCACGGCTCTGCGGAACACACACACACACACACACACACACACACACACAGGAAGCGTTTCACACACGGCCGCTTACTAACCCTGGCGTACGAGTGTATCAGTGCGTACAGCATTCACACACTCACTTGGATAGAAACTGCAGCTGGTTCTTGATGGTCTCGTGGATCATTTTGATGAAACCGACGTCCCATCCGAAGAGGAAAGCCAGAAAACGCTTCCCCTGGGAGACACACACACACACACACACACACACACAGCGTGTTAAAACACTAGAAGCACTACGCATTGTACCCGCGATTAGAGTTAATATCTTATTGCACTTTAAAGACGCAAAAATTGTCGAGAAACACGAGATACGGCGCACGCTGACGGTCCGCGGTTCTTTAGTTTACAAAACGTAACATTTTATAACAAACTTGCATATGTATTTATGTTAATAAATCATAAATAGATTAATAATACAGAAATTTTACACATTTACGACTTACTACACTTTAAAAAAACTCCAAAATAAAAAAGAAAAACAACATTTAATTATCGACGGCAAACTGGCGAATAATCAAAGCAGCGAACGTTTATTATTTCCAGCAATCAGGCTCAGACAACTATACTGTGTCACTATAAGTTCATATACATATCCATAAACATATACTTCTCACCCCACACACACACACACACACACACACACACACACCTCCTCTCGTTTGATGTGGTTGGTGCAGAGGAAGCACTGCAGCAGGGGGTTGGTGATGTACTGACCCCTCTCCGAGTCGAACTCCACACTGAGCAGCACGTCACGCAGAGAGTACAGACGGTTCAGCTCACTCAGCTACGGAGAGAACACACACACACGTGTGCACACACACACGCGCACACACATGCACACACATGCACACACACACACAGGCACGCACACACACAGCGTATTTTGTTTTACTCCTTACTTACCACTGTATGCAGGTGTACTCTGTGTGTTGGTGTGTGTGTGTGTGTGTCTGAGTGAGTGTGTGTGTGAGAGTGTGTGTGTGTGTGTGTGTGTGTTAGAGCAGGTAGTGTGTCTCTCAGTAAGAGAAGATTATCACTATGTGAGATTTCACAGATCTTCATCATCATCATCATCATCATCAGAGAAATAAACATCAGAACATTCCTGTATTATTTGCTTAAAAACGTCTGCGTTAATTTAACACACGTCTCACGCTGCAGATTTTAGTCCCTACGCTGCATCTTCAGCATCTCAAACACCTGAGGATGAGGAGGATTCCTTCTGTGACAGAAGGGAGGAAGAAGAAGAAGAGGAGGAAGGAGAAGAGAAGGAGGAGGAGGAGGAGGAGGAACAGCTATAGGAGGAAAGAGAGAAGCATTAAACGGTCTCGCTCCGCAGTATTTGAGCGATATGTTAGTACCTTACGTTCCGCCGCGCCTACTTCGCTCT